>JAPYZI010004083.1:0-14944 GCA_030523105.1 Ophioninae sp. A BG-2022a
AAAAAAAAAAAAAACAAAAAAAGCAAGAAAAAAAAAAAGAAAAAAAAAAAAAAAAAAATAAAAAAAAAAAAAAAAAAAAAAAAAATAAAAAAAAAAAAAAAAAAAAAAAAAAAAAAAAAAAAAAGAAGAAAGAAAACAACGATTTTGGCAACGGCAGCAGCGACGAAACGGGAACGGCAAGAACTAAAAGAGCAACGATATCGACTCGGTCGATCGATTCTAGCGAATAATTTATTAACGAAACAAAATATTACACAATGAAATAATAATAATAATAATAATAATAACAACAACAATAATAACAATAATCGGTAACTCATGAACAAACCCAAACAAGGCTACAAGCGATGTTTACGAAATAACAAATGCCAAATAATAAAACGAATACTTGCACGCGTACAACAACGACAACAATAATAAACAATAACAGCCGTCGGAGAAGCAATTGCGCCGACAAAAGCAATTACAATGACAATTGCGTATTAAAAAATTAAACAAAACTCAAACAAACCCAAACGAAACGAACGGAACGTCGATGCGTTGCGCAAGGCTAGAGAAACTATGTTCAATTTTTCAATGTCCAACGCAGTTATTTATATATATATTATATCTCGTTTATTCATCCTCGTCGTTTTCCAATTGTTTGCTCTCCTCGTGTCTCGTTCAACATTCGAAGTAATTGATGGGCGTACGCGCATACATACATACATACATACACATATATATATAATCTGTAGTAAAAAGAAATCCATTATTTTCTGAAGTCAACCAAACCACGAAACTGTCGCTAAAGTTTGTTCTTGATAACTAAAGCTATCTATTGGAAAAATCATGGATTTCTTTTTACTACACCTACTATATATATATATATATATATATATATATATCGTATGCACATGCGCATATATGCATGTACGACGAAGTACGACTTTTCATCTTTTTTTTTCTTTTCTTCAATTTTTTTTTCTTTTTTTTTTACATATTATAGTTATCGGTGGTCACCGTCAACGTGTCGGGTACGTATGTATAGCGTGTACGTGTATGTGTGAACGTGTTTCTCCGTGTGTACGTGCGTATTTGTATATTTCTTCTTTCTTTTTTGTTTCGTTATTTTTTTCTTCTTTTTTTTTTTTGGTTTTCGTCATATTACAACGCTCGCGATTTAAGTACGTTCAGTCTGTTGGGCGTTTCGATATTTTTCACGATATACGTGCACCGTTTTATGCCCGCGCGCGTGTGTGTGTGTGTATGTGTATACAATATAATCTGAGTGTGTACATGGAGAGCACGATTTCGCAGCCCTTTCCTAATGGCCATAAATTGTCTTTTTTTTTATTTATTATTTCTTGAAGATTTCTCGTCTTCCCTCTCGCGCAATAAACTTCAACGTCTCTTATTCTCTCTCTCTCTCTCTCTATCTGTTTCTCTTTCTCTCTCGTGATTCGTCATTCTTTCGGCTATATTAATTTCCTCCTAGAATACAGATTTCGCCGCGTATACGATCGCGGTCGTAATAAATTCAACGAAACGAGATATATCAACGATCGAAACGCGGATTTTCCATTGTGTTTGTTTTGTTTCATTTTTCTTTTTTCAATCGATTTTTCTTCTTTCTCTTACATTTCTTCTTTCCTCTTTTTTTTTTATCGAGACATCGACGTCACGTGTACGCGCGCGTGTGTGTGTGTGTGTGTGTGTGCGAGTGTGTGATGTTCGTGGTGTCGTCAGTTCGGATTCGCACGAGCGGATAAACATCGCACAATTATGGTACTTCCGGTCTTTCATGGATTCGCACATATGTGTGTATATATATATATATATTTCTGTGTGTGTGTGTGTATATTTAAAACCCATATTCAATTGAAAGTAGTTGTAACTTGAAAACATTGCTCGAACGAAAAAGCTCAGTATGGATTAGCGAGCCGAATACAAACCCAAACAAACCCAAACAAACCCGAATAAAACCAAATAATCTCTCAATATAACGTCGACAAAAAAAATGTATGTTCGTGGACGAAAAATGACGCGCGCGAACATATCATTGATACGCGTCATTTTCTATAACCTTAAATTAACAATAAAACATTAATTGGCCCGATTTCAACAAGAGATTTATTTCCGAACATTTGCCCCAATTTTTGCAAGGTTAAACGCGTTCAATTTTGCAAACGGGTTTTAACTGTAACACATACGCGTATAACGAAATCCACCGTCGGAGCTCATTCGGATATGGCAAGTGAAATCATCGCACTCCTTTATGTATATATATATATATATATATCTTTTTGTGTGTGTGTGTGTGTGTGTGTGTATTCCCAATGGAACATCGCCATCATTCTCGTCTCGCTCGCTCCCTCATTCCTCCCTGCCCCTTTCATTAATCATACACTCCGAATCTCTGGCGAAAGAAAAATAAGGATCGGGTACTTTGTACAAAATACGATACACTAGCGCGATGTAACAACAATTTGCAATAGTTAAATATAATATGTATATGTATATTATGTATATATGTATACGTCATTGTCATATTATTTCATGTCCTTCAATTATATACTCTTTTCACGTGTGACTGCTTGGCATATCGTTCATCTCTTATTTCTTCGCTAATTCATTATCTTCCCTTACGAACACGTTTCTCATTGCCGCTCATATTCTCTCTCTGTCTCTCTCTCTCTCTCTCTCTCTTTTTTTTTTCTATATATATTTTCTCTTGCCTCGCGTTCTCTCCGCATCGTTTTTTTTTTTCCGACGCAGCGTCCAATTTCTTTTTTTTTTTTATGCCCAGCTATTGTGCAATTGCGATTTGATGAATCTAATGATTATTTCGAAACTCGTTATTCGTCATTATACAGTAGAAGAAGTGTCGCCTCGAAGAATCGACCTCTCACGCGTTCTGTTACGTATTTCGTGATCTTCCCTTTTTTTTTTTCCCCCCAATCACGATTACGTTCGACTTTTCATTTTGCAATACGCGAGGGAACGAAAAATCGCGATTTCCATATCTTCTCGTTTCGCGTGTTCGCGTGACTCGCTACCGCCGAGTGAAAGATCGGAGAAAAGCGCGTTTAAATTCATATCGATCGAGAGCGAGATTTGTTTTTTTTTTTTTTTCAAACCGTAAAATCATAGGAAATTATTCGCGTTTTTTCAGTCCTATTTCTTCGAATTCCGCGGCGCGTTTTTTTTTTTATAAGCTACATAACCTCGTTCGAATCATCGAGGGATAATCGGAGTGATGAACCGAAAATAATAAATAAATAAATATATATCTCTCCCTCTATCGCGAAAGTGTTCCCAGATATTTCTTCTCCGGAGAATAACGAGAAGATTTTTCGTCGTTCGGCTGTAGCTTCGTTTTTTCACAATCAGAAACACGCGTACACGCGACGCTTGCAAACACACACGGACGCACACACGCACGCAAACACACAAGCAAACATCGTGACTGCCCGTTTAAGAGTTTCCAATCCCTCTTTCCCGTTTAATTAATCTCGTTGAAATCGAATTGGACGAACGCGACACGCGAATCCCGAATACGAGTATATACATGTATACACTTGTATGCATATATACATATACAATGGATATAAACGAGACGTTGTGATTAATTAGCTACGATTCCATCTCTCACCGGGCCCAATATTATCGTCCTTTGTATATATAATCGTCGCGATTATTGTTCAGCGGCAAAACAGCGGCACACACGCGCCTCAGCAGCAGCGCGATATTAGCATTATCATTTCAGTTTCATTGTTTCGTTTTACTTTTTTTGTTTGTTTGTTTGTATTCGTGTTTTTTGTTTCATATTATTTTTCGTGCTTTATCTTCCCTTTTTCTGCTCGTTATCACGCATTGGATTCGGGGTCCCAATATATTCGGGATCGCACCTAATACTTGTATAATCCTCTCTCGCCAACCGCCGCCTCGATATATATAATTGGCTGATGATATTATCGATAACAAAAGAGGAAGAAATGAATAAACGTTCGGGCGCGATCTCGAGTATCGAAGATTCCACGTCTCTTAAAAACGAAATAATAAAGTCGTTTAGTGACGAGGTTCACTTGCCCAATCCGAATTTCATGAATATGAGCTCTTTCCCCTTGGAGAGAATGTCACCGCCGGCGCTCGCGCCAGCCATTTCTGTGAACTTTTGCATGAGATTCGGACCGGTGCTTTGCGGCTGTTGTTGCTGCTGCTGCTGTTGCTGTTGAGGATCGATCTTCGATTGCGCCGTTGGCACAACCGCAGGAATACCGCGCATCGGCTTAGCCGTTTGAGGCAAAGGCCCTCCGCCCTGATTCTGTTGCGCGTATTGTCCCGGCTGTTGTTGCTGCTGCGGCGGTTGTTGCTGTTGACCGAAAGGCTGCTGCTGTTGCTGCTGCGACTGCTGACCCGGCGGACCCTGCTGGGCTTGCCCAAAGTTTTGCTGCTGATAAGGACCTTGCTGCTGTTGCTGTGGCGGCAACTGCTGCTGCTGCTGCTGCTGTTGATACCCCGTGTTCGGTTGGCCGTAATTCGACTGCATACTCTGCTGGTTCACCTGCTGCGGCTGCTGCTGCTGATAATCCTGCTGGAACTGCTGCTGCTGCATACCCGGCATACCTGGCGCGTTACTACCACCGATTCGATTGATCGCGCCTCTCCCCTTCGCCTGCGAACCGAAAAAAAAAACGCATACAAATTGTTGGATAACGATTGCCTCTTTCGCGTTATTTCCTCATTCGTGTTTATCCTTCATTGGCCTCCGGCAACGTTTTTTTAATAGATATTGAAGTTTTATTGAGGTTATGCAATAACACTTCAACGCATGCTGAAAGTTAATCACGATGCTCGCTAAAGTGAGGTTATCTGGACGACGGTTCTTAATTCTTATTTTTATACGCTACAAATTAAGAACGCGCGACTCTGATATGAGATTAGGTTGATAAAGTAAACTTCATTGTTGCATTTGCCAGTTGATTTAGAACGTAGCAAAATATTTGTTTAAACGGTGAATCAATTTGGTATTCGATTAGATATTAGAGAGGTTAAACATGTATGACGTGTTCTAAACTCGTCCACGATTGCACCGTGTCAACGGGTAAGCGATATCGTCGATCCTGGTAACTTTTTTTTTATCGAAGATCATCGTTAGACCTCCAATCTTGGTCCGGACTAAATTCTTTTCGCTGATCGCTCGTCCCAGTGACGATTACGCGAGAAAAGCGAAAGCAAACAAAAATAAAATCCATTCTCGAAGGG
The DNA here is from genome assembly GCA_030523105.1 of Ophioninae sp. A BG-2022a. NCBI lineage: Eukaryota > Metazoa > Arthropoda > Insecta > Hymenoptera > Ichneumonidae > Ophioninae sp. A BG-2022a. The sequence continues at coordinate 5,248 of JAPYZI010004083.1, forward strand.
CCGATGAAAAGAAAAGGACGTTGTGTTCGCGCGCAGGTGTGTGTGTACATGTGTATAGTGTTTACTGCGGCAGAAGCGATGATAAAATATACGTATATGAAATAGATATAGGCCGAGGGTGGTTGAAATTTTCTCACTTTTTCAAGAAAGTTAAGGAAAAGAAGAAACGACGAATCGAACGGAAAAGAAAGAAACGAACGAACAAACATTTGCTTCAATCGCACAATCGTCACAAAGCAGACAGAGCATTATTGCGTAACATGCCGGCGTGCTTTCTTTCATGTTTGCCAGTATAATTTCTCAATTATCTGTTTTTTTTAATCTTTTTTCGTTTCGCTTCCGGCACGTAGAAGCATCCCCGTCAGAGTGTCGAGAGTCGGCGATCAGCTGTTCAAAAAAATTTACGAACAAAGGTTATAGTAAAAGTACTGAATAAAAGAAGAAATATCTGGGTTTCTTCGCTTCGTATAATACGAAAGGGTGTTTCGGCGTGCCCAGATTTCTGCCGTTTGTCATTGACAATTTCTTTCTCACCGTAAACTCTTCGCCTTAAAGAGCTCACACGCAAAACTCGAAGAATACATCGAGTAATCAATCAAGGATAATAAGTTATTACTCTCAAACCTCTTTACAGCGAGCAAACATTGTTTCCTCGGCCAAAACTCTTGCGAATAAAACGCAAGTATACCTTTCCTGTCATATAGATCTACGAGGGATGCGTAATAATTTGCAAAGTACCAACCAACAGGCAAGCTTGTAATAACAACTGGCAGCGCAGGAAATAAGTCTCAATACGTAAAAACAAAAAAATAAAAATAGCGAGCTTAATTTTGGCAAGTTCTTATCGACGAAAGAAGAAAAATTCAGATCGATTTTTCGAGCAAAAAACAAAAAGGAAGAAATCGAGCGGACCGGTTGATCGTCAGAGATTTTTTCTCGGTAGGGCGTAACGGAGGTAATCCGGTAATTTGAGTTTCTCTTTGTTTTCCGGTCGGAGAGTAAGAGAGAAGAGTCCGAGAGACAAAGGTCATCGTGGACTCACCTGCTGTTGAAGGTGGGGAGGTACGGTACCCTGCTGATGGACGTTATGGGCTCCCATAACGCCTCCAACCGGTCCCTGTTGATTGGACGTTGTGACGGTCGTGTAGCTGTGGTGATTCGCTTGTTGGTACGCTAGATGCGGTGGATTGTTTTGTTGTTGTTGTTGTAGTTGTTGTAGTTGTTGGTTGTTCATTAGTTGTTGTTGTTGTTGTTGTTGTGGTTGTTGTTGTAGTTGTCTAGAGTCTAAGTGACAGACAGGGACAGACACAGGCACAATGCAGGCATCTAGCAACAGAGAAGAGAACAGAACCGTGTTGTCATTCATGGCGCATTCTTTTCGTTTGGATTTTTAAATTTTCTTTCTTTTTTCTTCTTTTCTTCTTTTTCGCTTCGCGTATCAGTTAAATTCGACTTTCCTTCCGTCATCTTTTTTTCTTTTTACGGCGTTCGAATCCGCTGGAGTTCGAGCCTTACTTCCGGTTCCCGTTTCTTCTTTTTAGGTTAGTTTTTTTTTGTTGACTTTGAACGATTTTTACAAGCTTCGATTCGTTTACCGCGAAAGATGTTATTTATCGCGAGGAGCGATTGCTTCTTCAATTTATCACTTGCAAAATGACTCGATCGTTATTACTCAATTTCAAAACCTCAAACGCGATCGGAATTTACTGTTTCGCGCGAGACAACGAACGCAGCGTTTGACAGCTCGGAGAGAGAGAGAGGGAGAGAGAGAGAGAGAGATAAAAATTGAGCGTCAACGGAAACGTTCGTCATCGGGCGTGAAACGGATCAATCGAAACGGTTTTATTCTGTTGATATTTTCGTTCTCATAAAAATGTCTTTCCTTTTCTTTGTTTTTTCTTTCTATCGTTCGTACGAACGCAGATATAACAAATGGCCAGCATGACAACACGACACGAACGACAATCATGTGACACGACGACCATCGACCAGTTCAGGCACACAGAGAGAAAGATATACATACATACACATTATATATACCCAAACATATATAAATATATATCAATATATACATATATGTATATATAAATATACATATGTATATATGCATGTATGTACGTATAACGTCGGATATGTATAACTGCAGTGTAATTTTCGTATTAATCGATTCTCGAAAAATTAGCTATATGCACTCGGTCATTCTTCGTCCGATATTGACTGTCCTCTTTTTCCTTTACACGCGGGAATACTCCATTTTATTTGCTTATTTTTATTCTTTTATTCGGGGTCACCAAGAAAATTAGCTTCGAGCTTGCTCGCAAACGTGGAATTGGAATTTTCTTCTCTTTTGATATTCAGTTTTACGAGAGAGAATACGTAATTTTTTAAAATGTCGCTTGGTCATTTTTGAGGTTAACGCTTGCGAGGCTCGGTAGCGAATTTCGAGATGCACAGATAAAGCTTCGCGAGCACAGCAGCAAACGATTACAAGATACTCATTGCACATTCTTCCATATGTATATATATATACATATATATATATATATGGGTGTGTATATATACTTATTTATTTATATACATCACGATTATGATATATATAAAGCGGACGGAAGAGTAGAGTAGAAAGGACAGAGAGCGGTATATATATATATATGTATAGAGACAGGAGAGCATAGTATATAACGGATATATATATATACATATGTATGTATATGTATATATACAATCATATGTATATTATTATATACTCAATAAAAATACACTGAAAGCAGCTTAGTGTTAATTGCATTTGTTGTGTGTAAGACAGAGCGCGTGTCGTTTTATATTTCGTACATTATTCTTTTTTATCTTCCGTAGGTATTGACCGATGAATTATGAAGTTCGTTCGATTTCCGTTTCTTTTATTTTTTTGCGATTTCGATTTCGAGACACACACTCAAGTCAACGAAAGTTCGCGACACGAAAATATCAAAAATCCGATCGTTGCGAAAAAAACAATAAAAATGACCATAAAACGAAAAAGAAAGAAAAGCAAAAAGAAAGAAATCGTTTCGCTTCAACATTCACGGGTAAAACGGGTATATATCGAGGGAGCGCGAAATGTCGCAACGCCATCAACGGCCAACGTTGGAAACTCCGATGTTTCAACCGAAATAATTGAAACGTCAGGTTCTAACGTAAAACTCGTGTTTTTCTTTCGAGGATCGTAGACCGACTTCCGATCGGAGTGTAAATAGTGTTTTCTTTTTTGTAGTTTCGTATTGCCAATATGTGCACGTATCGTTAGAATTTGGATGAAACATTTGTCGTTTGCGTTGTTTTTTTTTTTTGTTGTTTTCGTAGCGCGCACGCGTACATACACTCGCGCACACGCACACGTATATACACAAATACAAGGGTATCAAGTATTATTCCTGTGAACCTTCTTGCCTTCTGTCGTCTCTGACACATCGAGTCTCGTGTCTAGTGTTGCCTGCCGTGATTGAATCAATTGGACAGAGGAGAGAGAAAAACAAAAAAAAAAAAAAGATGAAGAACAACGTGTATCAACTTCGTGAGAATCGGCGTCCACGGAGGGACCGAGATTATCGATAATTACAGGTATTTACACTACGTACACGAACGATAAAAAAAATATATATATATATATATATATAAATGTACATATACAGGGTGTCCCGAAAGTCGGATCATATTTCAAGTTGTGCACGTAGATCGTGAAATTCCAATGAGAAAAATCCTTCTCAAATTTTCTCTCCGAAGTGTCGTTCTCGAGATATCACCGGTTAAGCGAGAGAGCGATCGCGTTCCCTACTCCGTCGACGAGGAGTGGGGCGTGCGATTTGATTGGCTCTCGGTAAATCGGCAATATCTCGAGAATGGGGCTTCGGAGAGAAAAACGCAAGAGAACTTTTCTGATCGGGGACTCGTTCTCTATCAAGTCGTCGAGTCCAAAGACGACGTTTTTCAACACCTTGTATATAAATACATATATATATATATATATACACATATATTTGTATGTGTATGTATATCAACAAAATAGAGCGAATGAAAGTTGCGACGGCGCAGCGGCCCTTTACCTTTGTTACGTCGATGGCCCGGAGGGGGCGGTTCTCTCGGTGGTGGTGGTGGACCCCTTGCTCCGGGTCCTTGACTCTGACCCGGAGGTCTCCTACCACTCTGACCACCGGGTACACCCTTAGCTGGCCCCGCCTCCGTGAGAAAGTTGTTCGGCACTAAACCGCGGACTCCGTCCAACTCGCCCATGTAGAAACCGTCGTCGTCCATATCACCGTAAACGTAAATCTCGTTTCCGGTCTGGAAGCTTAGCTCGACTTGCTGCAACGACCCAACGGGTATCCGATCACAATTCAAATCGAATTATTGATCAAATCGTTTGCTTTATCGAAGTTTCGTAATTTGTATCCTAAAGAATGGATCGAAAGAATGAAGTTTTTGTTTTTGTTTTTCATAATGAACACGGTATATAGCTGTAATATTAATTTTACGTGAATGTGGAGGCAGGATGCAACGCTGTGCAGATTTCAGGAAAAGGTTATCAGGTGTTATCGGTGTTTGTTTGGGTTTGTAGATTCGTGATCAGTGTATCGTAAAATCCATGGGAATTGGATTTTTACAACAGGCTGGAACTCTACTTATCAGCCTGTGTCGACTCCTCTCCAATTTTCCCGCTCGTGGTAATCGATTTCCCTCACCTCAGCGTCGACGTTGGGCGAAGAGACTTGTGGATCATAGTCGTAAAGAGCGATCATCTTTCTGACCGGCATACTCGTGTAGATGTCGCCTAAACGATCGCCCTGGTTTTGTCCTCTTCTCGCGGCTTGTTCCTGCGATTGAACTCCCGGGGGTGGATTTTTCAGTTCTTTGACCATATTGTGCGGCACGTATCCGCATCTTCCGCAACACTCGCCCCAGTAGAATCCATCGTCGTCTTTGTCACCGTAAACTTTGATCGTGTCACCCTCCGAGAATGGCAATTCTTCGACGCAAGCGTTTGGATTCGGTGACATCGATGTTGGATCGTAATCGAAGAGAGCGACGAACCAGCGGGGCCTCTTGTTCGCTTGCTGGACTCCACCGGTAACGACATGACCCGGAACCCCCTGTTGACCTTGATTAACTCGGCCACCTCGATATACCGGACCACGACCTCGCTGACCTCCGGGAGGTTGCTCTTGGTAATAAGGATCCGATCTTGGACCCCCCACCACTCTACCTGGCCTGTGAGTACCCGGTTGACCTTGCATACTCTGCTGACCGTAACGATGATGACCGGGATGATGCTGTTGCTGCTGCTGCTGACCCATCAGCCGTGATCTTCTCGACGGATCATCCTCTTCGCTGTAATTCGCTTCGCTCGCTGAATCCTTCGTTATCTCCGGGATTCCTGTCGTTCGGACAATTACAATGTTTCATTAGTCGGATCTTTCTACGTGGAATTAATGCTCGAAAGAAATTTGAAGTTCGTATTGAAGATATCGAAGATTCGACGATGTTTTATGGGGGGAAAAAAAACATGCTCGAGCGGAGTTCTACTTTGAAGAAATCTTTTTTTTTTTTTTTTACGATAAAATAAAAAGTGATTGGGATTTGTGCTAATAACTCAAACAAACCCAAACAAAAAGAAGAATAAAGCTCAAAGTAAAATCGACTTTTAACGGTTATTGGGATCGATCGGATGTGCGACGTGAGTCTAGATTCTATTTTGGACGCTATTTTTCTAGTCTGTAAAATGACGTGTGTTTTTATCGGTTGGGTTTGCTCACCCATTTGCGAAATACTCTGTCCAGGATATATTTCTTTGTCGGATAAGTTTTCATCGGTTTCGATGATGACTTGGCCGTGAGCGTCGATTCTGGTAGCGCCGTGTCTGCGCATGTGCGAAGGTACCGGGGCGCCCGGATATCTCTGACCGGGCATAACGCCCATTCTGTGACGGGCGATTTCCTCCTGTGTCGCCATACCGACAACCGACTGCTGCTGTTGTTGCTGTTGCTGCTGCTGCTGTTGCTGTTGAACCTGCTGATCGATGAGATGCGAAGTACCGTGCTGCTGCATATGAGAGCTTCCACCCCTCAAAACGCTGCATGGTATCGCCGTTGCGCAACTGTCGCCCGATTGACTCTCTCGGCTCTTCGTCCTCACCGTTATCGCTTTTGGATTAAGACCCATCAACTTGTGGATGTCGACGAGCGCGTGATCACCCGTTGGACTGTCGACGTCCGTCACCTTCTTACCGTCCGCGTATACCGCGTAACCGGTGACGGCCGAACCGTTTAGGGCAACAGGCTGCCAGGTCACTAGCAAAGTGCCGTCCTGCGGTCCAGCCTCCACCTGCGTCCGACCAATTTTATCATTCATTTCTCGTTCTCTTAAAATTTATAAATAAACGTCATTTTCAACGATCATTTCAAAATCGATTTCCGTATTCATTTTCTAATCAGTTTAACAATATTAGATGAAATAATTTTAAAAAAATAATAAATACTTTTGGATATAAATTCAGTTGAATGAATTTAACATATTTATTTTTTCAGAATTACGAAATTAAAATGACGATAATTTGAATATATATATTTTTTTTTCTATTAAAAACTAAATAGAAACTTCGCTGAATCGTCAAGTGAAAAATTCGAAAATAATTCATATATTATTGTTTTATCAAGACAAATTTATTTCAAAACTAATCTTCTAATTACTTTGAACGACAATTAAAAGGTTAATTTAGAAACACACTGAAAAATCCATTAAACAATTTTTCAAGATATTTAAAAAGTCATATAAAAAATATATACATTTTTTTGTTAAGAAATAAAATGAAAAACAAAAGAAAAACATCGCTAAATTAATCTGCGAAGAATTGAAAAACGATTTACGTGTTATTATTCTACCAATTTCTATAATTAACATTAATAATTAATTAAACATAATTTCTCAAATAATCGAGAATATTTGTTCGTCTTTTCGACACGAATCCAGTGAAACGTTAAATGGAGGAAACGTCATATTCATAGATATAGTTCGGGTTACGAAAATTCCTGTGAGATATCAATTGAAAGAAAACGACAAAAAAAAAGCCCAAAAAGTAGAAGTTTGTCAACGACCTGTATATCGACCGGAGGATCGGGCAATCCCTTGGGCAACGTTTTGAAGTGAACGTGACACGCGAGATTGTTGGCCGACTGAGCGTTTTGGTCCTCGAAATGAGTGGCTCGGAGATTTTTCGCTTTTACGGTTACTCGATAGATGGTCGACGGTGCGAGTCCCGTAATGGTGTGACGATAAACCCCAGGTTTCACAGTTCTCACTTCTACGTTGTTAACGCAAACGACGTGTTGATGATTACTGTTGCTCGGTAGCCAAGATATTACAGCGCTCGTTGCAGTTACGTTCGAAGCTTTTACAGCTGTCGGCCCGATCGCTACGTCCTTTCCTATTACCATTGTGCAAGCCGCGTCCCTCGAAGTTCGTCTCGTGTGCGTTACCGACCGCACGCTTATCCTGTGGGGCTAATTTGTTTTCGACGATTAACCGAGGAGTATTCCTCATTGTTTTACACGTACACTCTCGTAGGATTTAAACAATTGGCTAATTGAAATTCGTTTTGAGACTTTTGTGAAATAATAAAGGATTCTAAGAAACATCATTTATATGATTTAATTGACATTAATTGATATAATTAATGCATTTCATTGAATTGTTTGATAGTATCGTAAACAAAAATATTCAACGGCATTGTTAAATATCAAAATTTAGATTGGATTCCAATGAAAGATAATGAGGGAATGAATTACCCGGGTTGAATCGACACCCTCGACCAGCGCCCTTGTTCTCTCGGTAGCCTTGACCGTGACCTTGAGTACTCCGTCGACGTAGACGTGATAGGACTCCAGCTGATGAGGATTCTCTGGCGCCGTCCAGCCGATTAGTACGCTCTTGTTTAGCTGACGCTCGAGGGTGAGATGCTGCGGCGCCGGAACTAGGTCCGAAAACAGGTAGACTTCTTCAGGAGGAAAAAGACAAGACAAGCCTAGCTGTAGCTAAATAGTATCTCTATGTACTAGTTTCTCTCTAAGCGAGCCTAAAAACGAGCCATCGAAATTAACGAAACGAAAGGAAAGAAAATAAGAAAGAAAATAATATGAGAAGTTATTAAATGAAAATTCAACACTCAGTTGCGACCTTTTAACCTCGATCCATAAATTGTACGGAATCGAATCCGACTCGAATTCCGGATCCTTATCCCCAAGAATTATAGGTTATGTCATCTTTTCTTCTTTTTTTTATGCATTATTTTGTAACAAATTTTTTTTAAGAAGGTACGAATAGTTTTTCGACGTCGAGGAAGCATCTGGAACAATCTTGTCGACAGCTCTTCTGATTCGCGTTCACTCGCGTTCGGATTTTCGTTTTATCGTAAAAACTTATAAACTTAATCAATATTCGTAACAATGTCAATGACAATGTCAATATTCGTCAAAGTACGATCGCAAAAACCGAGCGAAGAAAACGTTTCGCGAACTTATTCGGGTAACCACAAATTACTTCACCGGATTTTTCACGATAATAATAATAATAATAATAAAACATTATACAAAAGCTACGCGATCATGAGTCTTTGTAAGTGATACAACAATTTTGTTGACGATTCGAAACTTTGTTTATCAGTAATCGCTGTGACTCGTGCTCGGATCGGTTTCGAAGTGACGCTAGGTTATGTTCGCCGAACGAATTAGCCATTACGAACAGCTTTGCCAGTGAAATCGAAATTGAACTTCCGGTCGATAAAAATAACCCTTATCGGACAAAAAAAATCAAAACCGGAAGTGTAAACGTAACGATCGTACCTCCTTAAAATAATAATGTTTTGATTAATTATTTTTTTTTTAGCCATAACCTCGTTTTCCGTAGAACTATAATTTTCAAGTCGAACTCAAGAATTCGACCTTGAAATCGTTCCTACGACGTCCGACCGAATAAGAAAAGTAATCTGGCCGTTTTATTCCCCGTTTTGGAATCTGCTCGATACAGTGACCGGATTTATCGATTGACATCGTCCTTCTTGAGTTATTTCGACTCGAAACGAACGGGAACAATCCGTATATATATATATATATATATATATACGGATATATATATTCCCTAACAGCGCGTTTCTCACATTTCGCATTCTTAGTGTAAATTTAGCGTGATTCGGTGCTGCGGCTATTCTATGTGTGTTAAATTTGTGTCGCTGTGTGTCTGCCTGTAAGATGATTGAGCTCGCCGTGAAATTCGCGCGAGAAAAACGCCGGCTATTTTCGTCTGTCTCCCATTTATTATCGTCTCGACGTATCTAATCGTTCGTAAGGCCTGATGCGAAATTATTGATGCGCTTATATATATATATATATATGTATACATTCAATCGAAAATTTTCAGCTGATTACGAATATAACGAAATTTTTGTCGAAAGCACTGCCTATACCCAAAAAAATCATGTTTTTCGAAGTTTTTTACGATTTTTTCATAGAAATTTTGGGTTTTGGGGAAAATAAATGGCAGATTCGTGTTCAGGGGATCAAATTACATCGTCAAGGACCTATAAAAAAAATATTAAAAATCAAAAATTTTTTTCGATTTTTGGGCAGAATACATTTTTTCACTAAATCATCGATAACTTTTTTTCCTTTGG
>JAPYZI010004084.1:0-14940 GCA_030523105.1 Ophioninae sp. A BG-2022a
GAAAAAAAGAGGCAAAGGGGTATGTATGGAAAAATTTGCAAAAATCGATGGTCCAACTTTGAAATTCTGCCAAAAATCGAAAAATCATCGGATCTTCATCATTCAAAAAGCATTTTGAAGGGAAAATCATACCGAAGAGATTGAGCGCAAAGTGGAGTGCCAAATCCAAAAGGAAAAGAAGTTATCCATGATTTAGTGAAAAAACTTTTTTCCCCCAAAAATCCAAAAAAATTTTTAATTTTTAATATTTTTTTTATTGGTCCATTTCGATGTAATTTTGTCCCCTGAACACGAATATATCATTTATTTCCCCGAAAACCCAAAATTTCGAGGGAAAAATGTCGAAAAAAATATTCTCCAACCGGTTTTCCCATTTTTCCCACTCTAATTTTGCACTTTCGGCAAAAACTCGGGCATTTTCGTAAACAGCAGAAAATTTACGATCAAATAGACCCTGTTAAGAGTTTCAAAACGGACATAAACAATTTTCGACTTCCCCCGCCACTTTCCCGGAATCTTGAAAATCACGTGAGTATCGGTTGACACACGTACATATACGCGCGTCTTTTCTCAACGCTGCGCTCGTAACGAATCCACACGTACGTAAAGACGATTCCACGATTCTTCGCCCAAAAAGTCGAGACTTCGTGTCCGAATTCGCGTGCGGGATGCGCCATTCGTCGGTAGTTACTCGCAGCCCAAAAAAACCCAAACAAACTCCAAAATTGTCATTACCGACGTAACGAGGTGCCGCGTCGAAAGTTACCAGCGTGTTCGTCGTTCCCTTAAATACAAGACCCGTACGCTGTTGGTGAACCAGGATTTTTTAAATAACTGCAAAATTCAACAAATAGCAATATAATAAAGTAAATTTTATGATTTTTCACAACATTTTTGTTGTATTCGAAGGCACAACTAGGTTTTATTTTTGGAATTCAAAATAACATTGAGGTTCATCAATAAACTGTTGATGTAACGAAGATGTATGAAAAATTTCATCGAAATCGATGCAATGGTTTCGTCATAATTATTCCAGCAGTTGGGAAAATATAGTTTTGAAAAAAAAACTCGTCGAAAGTTGCATAACCTTTGTTTACTCGGTACGAAAGCTCTTGGCCTCTTTTTGCTATAACTCCAACGATTCTTTAAATCCCGCTGTAAAAATTGGACAAAATATTCATAAAAAATTGGACTATCAATTTAGTATAAAAAAATTGATCCTTTCAAATTGGTAAATAATCTTCCAGTTTTAAAGGAAACACCACCGAGATTACAGGAAAAATATAAATCCGGGATCCGTGACCAAGTATTCAGTCATCATTATTGTCGCATGCAAAAAGCCGGATATAGATCGCGAGGAGGAGGTGGGATAGATGTTAGGGATCGATTGTAGAGGTAGGTCCTCGCTGTGATTCTACCTTGTGGCCTTCCTTCTCACTGGGCCACGTTTTTTTTCCCTCGAATCTCCGTTTGAAACCTTTCTATCTCTCTCTCTCTCTCTCTCTCTCTTTCGTTGCCCTCCGTTATCTCCCTCTTTTCCACGTGTATCATATTTTCGTGCTTGACAACTGGCCAAAAGCAGAACGCTCGATTTTCACGATGGAAAAAAGTTATTTCAAGAGTTTGCCCCTTCGAGTTCGCGTTCATCAGAAATTGGGCGAAACGAGGGGAGGTAGCTCGAGTGGAAAGGTAAAAAGAGAGAAAGAGATAGACAGATGGATAGATAGATAGATAGATAGATAAAAACAAGAGAATGCTGGAAATTCAACATTGCACGAGGTAGTTTCAGCTTCATCCTTTTTTCATCATTGTTTCTCCTCCTTCCCCGAGTCCCTTCCTCTTCCTCCTCGTTTCTCCGGGTCTTTCTCTCACCAGTAATTTTAGCGAAGATGCCAGCCTCCTCTGACGAAGAAATTGAGGCTCACGAACATCCGGAAGGTTCGTACATGTGTGATGTTGGAACAAGTCTGAAAGTGGGATGAGTTTCGGCTTCCCCGTATTAAGTGAAGCGAGTCGGTGTGATCAAAGCGCCCTGTTGCGAGCCACCCTCTCACTCGTACCAATCCGAACCCTCGCTTTTGCGACCCGGAGTTGCATCGCTCAGGAGCGTGACAGCTACCGCTCTCTCGCTCGAGTGTATTCATCCGAGAGTCTGGAAAAACCGCGAGTAGAGTACACGTGTACAAAACCGGAGAGTTGAAAAGAGAGGAAGATACAAAAAGGGCTTCTTCGTTAAGAGTTTCTCTGCATCTTTCATTGGGAACCACGAAACGAGGATCCCATTGCGCAAACACTGTTATGGAAGTCTTATTTCGAGCTGCATTCAAAAAGCCAGATTTATTCTTACCCCTTAACGCTTTTTTTCTTATTCAAACCCACCCATCCGTTCCCCCCTCCAGCTCTAATGCCAAAACTTACTATCAAGCTTTCCGAGCTATCCCTTTATCATCGTTTCTCCACTTGCCTGAAAATTCCATCAGGCGACCCGCTTCGTTGGAACTGTCTTTCTCCAACCGTCAACGAGCGAGAGCAACGATTAAAAAACTGATGGAAATTAATCGAGACGTTCTCCCGTCAATCTTTATTTGCAAAATCAACAAATTGTTCGTTGTCTCGACATCTGAGGACTTTTGGTCCGGTTGGACGAGCCTAATATAAATTACGTTACGAAATTTAAAAAAAGGAAAGATTCATTCTACAGATTAATCAGCAATTATTAAAAAACTCATAACATATTGAGTTTGTTTAAATTACTGCTAATATTACACATAAAAATCTGATTTGAACGTATTCATTAAATTTAAACATTAATACATATTTTTCTCGATGAATTTTCTTTAATTTATTATTCAAAGTGAAAAATAAATTCTACGAATTATAAATTTCCAGTTTACGATAAACCCTTTTTTGTAATTTATGCCAATGTCTTCCAGCGCTTCAACAATTTGATTTTTTCAACATAATTACGATAAACGAAGTTAATTTTTTCATAAACTTTACTCATCCCATTAATGAAATTCGATTCGGGACTACAACCATCAGATTCTTCTAGTTTCTTCGTTTCGTTTGGGTTGTTCTTTTGTCAAGCAGTTTATCCATTTGTGAGTTTCCTCGCTGGATTTCCGTTTGGACGCATAAACGTACACAAATGATCGTACACGTGTCCGTTGACACGTATCGGTTCGTGTACACCGTAGACACTCTAGAGCCTCCAGGGTACCAGATATTCGCCCGGAGACCCGGTTCTTCGCGAGAGGAAGGAATATAGGTCAGTGTACAAGCTTGCAGAAGCAAAAGAGCAATCGGTGTGCGCGAGGGAACGCGTCCAGGACAGCCTCCAATGGGAGCTCCTTCGTAAACCGAATACGAGATGGCTGGCACGTTCAAGAACGTGAACGGCGAGAAAGAGACAGCAGGGAGATTGGAAAAAGAGACCTGCTAACGGCCAAACGGGTTTTCGTTCCAACGTGTGCTCAATCGTCTTTTTTTTTAATTATTTTTTATTTTTTATCATTATTTTTATTTTTCAATTATTTTCCATCCTTTTCTTCTCTACGGTTCTCACTGATTTCCACTTGTCCGCCACTTTCCTCTTTCGGTCATCCAAATAGAATTTAACATCGCGACACTCCTATTTTCCTACTGTTTACACGCTAATATGAAAATGATAATTCTTTCACGTCGTCCGAACTTTTAGAAAAGTTCCTCGTCTTTTGGATCCTCGTTGATCAAGCCGCGTATTTTTTTTTTTTTTTTGCGGTGAATCACGAATTCACATCGGTGCACAAAGCTATTCGAGTTTGATCGTCTCGAGGAAGATTTACGGACGCGGATAAACGGCTCAAATGATTTTAAACTGCAGTCGGGATGGCTAACGATGAGGAATGTTGTTTGGGTTTGTTTGAGGGATTTACTCGATGGATATGAAAACGTTGCAAAAATTGTTAAAAGTTTGCGGAATTGTAGGTTTTGAATTGTGGGTCTAGATAGAATAATTGTTACTCACATTACTTAAACATTTTATTTTAAAACGACTGTTGAATTATATTCGGATTTTTAATCAATTTTTTTTTTATTTATTTCGAGTTTATTTTGAATGTTGGTATTTATCTATTTTTATTTTATCACGGACTTTAGCAATCGGTTATTTTTTTATCTCATGATGACTATTAGGTATCCTTGATTTTTAAATTTTATTACGTGCGTTATAAATTGTTTATTTTTATTTATTACGAATCTCAGAAATTGTTAACTCGTTTCAATTAAAATTCAATGAAACAAAAGTATCGAATATCCGGTGCCTCTTTCCTATTTCGAGCTAATTGGCTTTTGATACGTTCGAGAATAGCGATTGCTTTGGACTCACAATTTTTTGTTCGTCGCGAACAATTTGAAGAAATAGCTGGAACGTCGAAGGTTCTTTACGTGAAACCTCGTCGAATAACGCTCCCAGAGTTGGAGGAACGAAAGAAATTTTCGAACTAGAATGATGACGGCGAATAACGATCCGTGGAGGAAACATTCTGCGCCGCCAAAGTCCCTTCTTTACGTATACAAGCACCTGGAGAATTAGAGACCAAAGACGCGAAGAGAAGAAGAAAGAAATCGAAACAAAGTTTCACGAGAGTGGGGGCGAACAGATTCTGTTCGAAATAGTGAAACAAATCAAAGAAGGGACGAAATTGTCGTCGATTGCCGGCGACGAAATTGCAGAATTATTCTTCTCGGAAAGGCCCGTGATATTCGACCGGCGTTGCACTCGCAAACGCCTCAGACTTTTCGATGAATGTCGTCAGGAAGAATTGACCATGGTTGTGGGATGGAGAGAGAATCTGATTCTTTTTTTTTTCTGCTCGCGTACGTTTGAAGCTTTTTTCAATCTTTTCGCGTTTTTGGATTTTTCTATGTACACGAAATTTGAATTTTTAGGATTTTTCTGTCCCTAAGAAATTTGCATTTTTTAGATTTTTTTATTCCCACGGAATTCAAATTTTTGAGATTTTTTCATCCCCCCAAAATTCGAGTTTTATGATTTTTTTTATCCCTACGGAAATTCGAATTTTCAAGATTCTTCTATTACTACAAAATTCGAATTTTGGGGATTTTTCTATTCCCATGAAATACGAATTTTTAGGATTTTTCTATCGCCACGAAAAATCGAATACCACGACGAAAAAAAATCGTAACCCAATTTGCCAAACGGTGTTTCAAAGAGGACAAACCCACCTTCATTTTGATACTTAATTCCCATTTTTGCGATTTTTTTTGTAACCGGTACGTCATTTTGAAAATGTTTGTTATTCCCCAATTTTCGTGTTTCGAAAAATTATCCCCTGCATTTTGAAAAGTCATAATCTCAGAATTCCCTGATCAGATCTTTCAACAAAATGCCGTAAGCTTTGGTTTTGCCTTTATTACAAAAATTTTGGCAATTTTTTTTCGAAGTTATTTGGTTTTTTCTCAAAAATCGGTAGGTTTCCGAAAAACCTTCCAAAAAAAGGGTTGAAAATTAATTTCCATATCTTTTTTTTTCTATTGAACGTGTTAATTTCAAAGTATTCGAAAATTATTTTAAACGTCTGAAAAATAGTTGATACGAAAATTCTTCGGTTCACCCGTGTGCAACGTTTGAAAGCTTAGTCGAAACGTAGCTCGTTTTCGTCTTTCCTAAAACCGTTTTTCGTACGAATCGCGTGCGGAGAAAAAGGAGAATTCATTTCGCGGTAGAGAATTTGCACAATGTGCAAGGTGTCCCCCAAATCGTTATTAAATTGCAACGGACTATCCCACCAGGATATCCCTCCGTTCGATCTTGCCATGCTAAACGCGGACCACAGGACCCAGCTAAATGCGTATCATTAAAAGACTCGTGTGTGCTCTTCGAGGAATTGAATTTTGCCAGCTGTTGTGCAACCCCCGTATTTATGTACGAGAACTGGCCAAAATTATATTCACCAATTTTGTGCTCAAATTTTAATATATTTTATTATATGTATATATTTTTAAAAATATTTTTTACAATATTTTTTTTATTATTATTTATATAATATAAACATTTTATAATATTTCTTTTATACTTTATCAATATATATATTTTATTTTATATTAATCGTAAAAAATTATTAAAAATATAAATAATTATCATTATTATCATTCTGTATTATTATTATTTATATTTTATTTTTTTTTAGTTTCCTTTTATAGTTTTTATCAGATAAATAAATCACTCTTTCTAAATCGAAAATGTTGATTTTAATATTCCATTTCCAAGCCTCAAAAGTAATACCAAAATAAAATTACAAAAAAAAAAAAAAAAAAACAATAAAAATATTATTCTCCATTACACACTCTGTCACCAAAAAAAACGTTGTAAAACCAAAACCAAAAAAAAAAATGCACCAACCCTACGAACCTATTCCCCAACTTAACGCACATTTTTCCGAAATCAAATACGTCGAATCACAGATTCGACGAAAAAATTCCCTAAATCCAAAACCGCCCTTCCAGCCCTTTCAAATTCCAAAAAAAAAAAAATACCACCGTTCTCCCAACAAATAAGCCAGTCTCTCGTTACGAAAGATTCATTAATGTCCACCACGGAAAAACACAGATGGATCGTTGCGATCGTTGCATCGCACGTGCATTCTCGAAAACGACCCTTCAGAAAGGGGGTATCAAAATAAGTCTTTTGCGAAAAGGAGGATAGACGATTCGTATACAAAGCATAACGAATTGAAGGTGCGAGTCCGAGAGACGGGTGGAATAAAAAATGGCGTTCGTTTGCGAAGGTCGGAGGCAGCGGGGAGGGGGGGGTTCCTCCAGGGGGCAATTGAGAAGAAAGCTTGGGAGGCAGGAGAGGGTACAAGCTAGACGAATATTTCGTCTCTCGTAAAGATCCTAATGAGCGACCGCCGGGGATTATTTAATGACGAGGGAACTGTACATATATATATATATATATATATATATAAATTCGAATCGCCTTTGTACACTTTGTATATACCGTGTATGCGTGAACCTCACGAATTTAGAAAATAATCCGTATACGCATGCGCGTAACACATTAACGTGCGCGTGTGCGCCAAAAGTTTTGGCGGTGCATCGGAGTTGCTGATCCAGGTATAAAAGTTGAACGGGGACCAAAAGAGACATGTATATATATATATATATATATGTGTGTGTGTATGTGCGTGGACGTTTCGAATCTTCGTTCCTCCTCGTCTAGACTACGAGGACTCTCGATGCCCATTTCACTCATGGTCCTTCAAAATGTTCCTCTCTCGTTTCGGGTTCAGGTAAAATCGAAGTGCAGGTATACACCAACATTATACATAATATATAACCAGACGGGTATACAGAGTGTATGGGAATGCGCATACACAGAGCGACCGTACCGATATCGTATACCTACGTAGGAGAGTTATGTCGGCGGGGGAGGGCACGAGGAGACCTGATGAGGAGGCCAAGGGGTGAAGGGGGGGGGGGGGGGTGCGATGGAGGAGGCGGGCATAGAGGATTCCGTGGCTCTTCGTCAGGTAAATCAAACAGGTACATACCCGAGAGTGAGAAAGATCGAAAAAAGGAAGGATCGAAAAAGAGAAGAATTGAAGGAGGATTGCTGGACCAGGACGGTTGCTCCATCTCTCTATCTTTTTTTTTTCTTTCTCTCTCTCTCTGTCTCTCTGTCTTATTCTTTTTCTTTTTCTTTCTTTCTCTTTCTCTTTCTCTCTGTCTTAACCTCCCTTCAGCCTCCGTCTTCCTCCGGAACGTTCTCTTACCGGGCTTGCCAAAATGTCCGCCAATCCTCGTTGCTACGCTCAATGGACGAGGGCCGTGTGGGTTTTTTTTAAAAATAATTTTTTTGTTTTTTTTTTGTTTTTCACTTGCTCGAGTCTTACACGCGCATGGATCTGTAAACGTACGAGAGCTTGTGGAAAACAACGCGTTTGCCGAAGTTTGACGAGTCAGTTGATTGTTGACGGCGAATAAAGATCGATTATCGGCAGTCGGTAAAGACTGACGAGGAACGCTCGATTTTTAGAAACGGATTTCTACGATGGGATACTTTCGAGGGGAATTATTAAACTACCGCGAACGGACGAATTACCACAACGAGTTGGCACGTGAAAAAATCGATCGGCTGTTTATTTTTTCTTTTTTTTTTTTTTTTTGAATGGACGAACGATACGGTTATTTTTGGGACTACGAGTTAATCGGTTAGTAGGAAATTAAGAAATGATTGCTGTTTACGAATTGATTCGTACGATGATTAAAAACAAAACGCGCCTGACTCATTTGCCAACCCGATTGTTAAAACGGATCACAGTTGGATGGGTGACCGTTCATCTGTGATTTCACGAGAAACGAACAAGCCCGTACCTTTGTCGAGTATCTCATACCAAAAACGCCTGAAACACGAAACTTGTGGATACTCGTATCGACACAGGTTTTCATCAGTTTCCCTGTGCCCTCGTGAAAAAGCGAAAAAAACACGAAAATTTAAGTCCACGATAAATAATGTCTATTTCGATATTATAACTACAAAAGAGAAAACACAAAAATGGTTACCTCTTGGACACGTGCATACGCGCAAGTATTTGCTTTACGTTTCTCGGTCGTTGAAGCTTTCGTCGAATGATTAAGCAGTTGATTTTGCAGGGAAGTCCATGCGAATTCTACACAGTCATTGTTACTAGTAACCATCCCTGCTGAGTCCGCGGTGACTCTTCAACAATTTCAAGTTTTTGCGTTAATCCCTCAACGGTTTGGCCTTGCAGTGAAGGGCCTCATTGTTCCCTTGGTTCTCTCTCGGGGAATTCACTCGAAAACGCCGAAAAAAAAAAAAAACATAAAGGTACAATAATCCTGATGACGCCTGCGAGATGCACTTGTCGAGGCGTTTTTCACTCCCCCTCCCCTCTCTCTCTCTCTTTCTTTTTCCTCCAGCATTCTCTTACTGGACGCCACTTTTTTTTTGGTTCTTTTTTTTTTTTCATTTTCTGCAAGAATGAAACGGTTGATCGTTCGAATTTTACCTCAGTCCGAACGACTCTTCCTTTGTATATCCTCCGTGAAGCGAAAAAGGTCCTTTTTATTTCGTGGCGAGGAGTGATGATGGCGAGAGGTGCCAGAGAGGAACAGGGAGGATTTCTCCCTCTTTCCCTCTCTCTCTCTCTCTCTCTTTCTCTCTTTCTTTCTCTTTCTGCCTTTTGGTGTCCTTTTCTCTCTTATTAGGTTCGCCCTCTACCCTTCGCCGCTGGTTTATTCACGGATCCTTGGGACCATGGTTTATCATCGAAATCTCGTTTCTGGCTCTTGGCCACCTCTCTCTCTCCTTCAATGTGTTTCTCTCTACCCTGAACTCCCGCAAAACGAACTAAAGATCTTTTCGTACCTGAACACCCCTCTGCCTCTTCTATCTTCCTCGCCATCCCTCAATCCCTCTTTCCCTCTCTCTCTCTCTCTCTCTCTCTGTCTTTTTTCGTCTCTCATAGGACACTCTTTTGGCATATCCTTGAATCCTTCCTACTCGAGGATTCCGTTCCTCCGGCCTCGATTGTAAATACTAAGGATCCACGGGAGATGAGATTTTTTGTTGTTGTTTTTTTTTTGTATTTTGTTTTTTTTTTTTCGCACTCGCGCGCATCGAGAGATTTCTCTCGAAATTCGTCAATTTCGCGGGGACTTTCGAATCGATTAAAAAAAAATAAAATAAAATAAAACACGATGAAACCGATTCCGAACCGCAAGAGCGATTACCATTTCTTTTCAATGAATATTAATGTACAAAACGAGGGGAAAATATTTTGCTTCCTCGTAATACGAAACTTCGATACGTTGACAATTGTTTTTCCAATGTTTAACTTTATGAATTTCTCGCAGGCGGTTAGATGCTTTGGATTAGGGGAAATGTATTTGTTAACGAGTCATTCGGTATGCACGATTTAATTTGTTTTACGTAACTTCGAGCGTTGTTTCAAGTTCCAATATTTATCATGATTTTTTGTAACGCAATGATCGTGGTAAGGACGAAAGTGGTAACGTTTCATCTAAAATGAACGTTCGAAATTAGTCGAATACTTCATAATATTCGTCTTCGAATTACACAGGAAAATCGAAAAATTACATATTTTATAAAAATTTCTCCAAATTGAGGAAAACATTTTTTGCCCGCTGAAAAAATTGTATTATCATTGCGAAAGATTGGAAAAGATTTTCCTTGGATCGACTTATATAAAGAATGAGAAAAAAGTGAAAATAAATCATTGAATAATCAGCAGTCGTTTGCTCGGTTTTTGAAAAAACTCGTAAAAAAAAAGTGACAGATACTTGACGACACGTGGAAACATTGATTAACAGAATTTTCATTTAGGGTTGAAGTTTCTACCGTTGAAAGAGAACGAGCATTTTTTACCGCTTTTTTTTCATCGTCGTCCAAAATCGTTTGGGTTTGTTTGGGTTATAAAACAGGAAAGAAAAATTCTTAAAAAAATTCCTACGATTTCCGAAACTCAAATCCGTAAAGATGGAATTTTGAAAATAATTTTTCTATCGTTTCAACGTTACAAACATCATCACGGTTTTATAATTTAAATCGATCACTTATAAAACTTTCAAAAACTTGTATAAATCCATTTCGACGAGAATTCAATTGAACAATAATCGAAGCAAACGGAACGTTTTTAAATCGAGGATAAACCTTATTTATAAATCCTAAACCAATATAGCGGGTGACTAATCTCCAAAAAATGAAAATTCAATTTTCGTAATTGAAAGGAACTTTCTTATCGAAAGTTCCGCTCTTATCGGTGTCGATGTTTTCAAAAATCGTCTTTATCACCAGCGTTGGATTTTCTTTTTCATTTCCATTCAAAGAGTTTAACGAAAGCCCAAAAAAAAAAAAAAAAAAAAAAAAAAAACCGAAAGGAAACAATATTTCATTACGAATGGTGTTTTCTTCTTTGAAGAAAAAAAAAAAAACAAACAAAAACGCCAGGCGTATCCGCTGATCGTTATTTTTGTTTGCGTGTACTTGAAGCCCTTCGCGGTTTCAAGTGCAGCTGTGTTCACGACCGGGTAGAGTAGTTTCGAGACGATAATTATTAATTATTCATTGGACGAAAAGTCGTCTCTCCTTTCGTCCCTTCATTCCTCCCTTCCTCCCTTCCTCCCTTCCTCCCTTCCTCGTTCTCTCTCTTTTTTAGCCGTCGGACAAAATTGGTTTGGCACAGGATTAGCCTTGTACCTTCTTTGCCAGGACAAGACCAAGAAAGGTAACTATAATAATGCTAGAGAAGGAATGGCGAAGGATAAGGGAGAAGTTCGCGAGCAATTTGGCGGTCAGTAACGAAGGGCGAGTGAAAACAAAGGATTTCGAGGTTCCTCTCGTCGTCCCAACAATTGTTGCATTATTCATGGCTGTTTCTAGCAAGAAAAAGGATCACCGGTAACGCGGCAACCAAGAGAAAAAAAAAAGTACGAAAGACAAAACGAGAAAGATCAAAAGAGAAAGAGAGAGAGAGAGAGAGATAGATAAATAGATTCGAAGGGTGCACACACTTTCATGCGGTAAGCCTTTCGCCCTATCTCGTTCTCTCTCGTTTCCGTCCAAAAATTCATTTCGCTTTTTTCTTTTTTTTTATTTTTTTAACCAGACTAGACACTCTACCATTAGGGACCATAGTGCCTTCAGCTACCCGAGCAAAAGAGCTATCAACCTATATATACACACAAATATATATATATATATATCCCCTTCGCTACTACACTTACGATTCGTGAACGAAAAAGGCTGCACGGAGTTCCCTTCCTTCAGCAACGCCACTCGTGCTTCCTTTTCGAACATATATTTAACCCCGTACACCTCGTAATACGTATACGTACGTATATGGATGTTCATGGTGGTGATTCCGTGTGTTTGTACATCGATACCCATACGAAGGGCTCGATTCCACATGAGAATCGCCCCCCTTACCCCTCTGGCATACTTCGCGTTATTCTTGGAAAGCCCGCGGTCATCCAGACGCAAAAAGGGATTATTTAACGTCGCGCGGCTTCTTTTCGCTTATAATTCTCGTATGGATACATATATATGTATATATATATATATATATATATGTATATGTGTGTGTGTATAGACGTTTGCAAGTGTTTGTACGTGTATACGTATGAGGAAAGATCATTTTTGGGACACTCGGGTTCGAGAGCATCACGGTTGCCAATTAAGACCTATACTTCGAGGTTAAACAATTTCAAATGTCCTCGAAATCGTTATTTAGTATTTTTATCGCTTTGTAAAAATCGGATACTTTTCTGATACCTTCCGTCAATAAATTTAGGGAAATTCTGCCGGCTTTTCACGGGTAAATTCTTAATACGTTATGAATATTAATAATACGTAATTATAATAATTTATTATTATTATTATTATTATTATTATTATTATTATTATTATTATTATTATTATTATTATTATTGTTAAATAATTATTATTCTTAACAGCTTATGATATAAATAACACCTTAACAAATTCGGAAATATTTTAAAAAATCATTATACTGGTTGAAACGTTTATTTCGAGGAGGATGGGGGTGGATTAAAAGGACTTTGAGAAAATTGGTTAGGGTACTCTATTTTCGTAGCTTATCTGTTTGGCTTACTCGAATCGAGCTACGGCTTCCGGGATGCAAAGCAGTCTCCCTGGAACATCGGCATTATCACTAATCGTTTTTGAGTTGAGCTTGTTTGAAGAGAAGCTTCGAAATTCCAAATTTTCATATTCCGAAACTAGAATGTTCGTAAAGTTCACGCCGGGATAAGCTTTACGAAATTTGGAGTTTCGGAATGTTAGAATTCGGAATTTTTAGCCTTCTGGTTAAATTACTTCAAATTTACTTAATTAAATTACTTGAAATTCACTTAATTAAATTACTTAAAATTCACTTAATTAATTTACTTAAAATTCACTTCATTGAATTACTTAAATTTATTTAATTAATTTGCTTTATTCAATTACTTAAATTTATTTAATCAATTTACTTTATTCAATTACTTAAATGTATTTAATTAATTTATTTAATTCAATTACTTGAATTTATTTAATTGATTTACTTTATTAAATTACTTACTAAATTACTTCAAAAATAAATTACTTATGAAAAAAAAGGAATATATTTGATACGTTTTAGTGAAATAAATAAAGAACGATCCTAACCGTAGTCGTTTTGGCTCGAACACGAAACACTTGCTTTTACAGACGAAATGTTATTATCGTGGTCTTCTCAAGAAACGTCGCGACTACGGTGACAACGATTTATTGAAAATAGTTTCAACGTTTGGCTGAATGCCAGAAGGACCAATGGCCAACAATCAGACGTATAAAACAAGCGCGTGATTCGATTAAGGCTTGACACATTTTTGGATCGTGGGAAAGGGCTTTCACGGGATCTCTTTCCGAAGATATCAGTCAAGCAATTATAAGTCGAGGCTTCGATCGTTTTATTTACATATTTGTAGCCACTCGAATGACTTTTGTATTTTACAAAAACGTTTATTTCTTTACAAATACATTTTTTCATCATTGGAATTTATTTCGATAGCAAAGAGCACGTGATATTATTTATTACATAAATATTGATTGTTAGCAAACGAGACCCCTTTTTGGTGAAAAAAAATCGAATTTTTTTCTTGAAAAAATGAGTTTTTTTCTTTATAACAAAGATGATAGAGCAGACGCTCTATATTTTCAAGCAAATTAAAAGAAAAGGTTATTTTATTTCCTACAAATATCTGACACAAAAATCCCTTAATTCTAATAATTATTTTAACTTTCTTAATCCCCAAAAAAGATTTTATTTTTCGACCAACAAAATCTAAAAATACACGTGTACAGTAGTTTCTCTGTTCAAGGATCATAATTTCGAAATATCAGTCGAAAAATCATTTTTTTCGTCGAATTTACCTTTTTTTCAGTATAACGGTTATCAATGACATTTGTCCCTATCTGGAAAGTTTAAGATGTGTAACCCAATCGTCTTTGGGTCGGGCAGCCTCATTGATTATTGTGAAAATGAATCGGGCAGGGATAGAAGGCCAATGGATTCCGTGGGAAGGAAAAAAGTGTTGCGATGGGATTTGGGAATGAAAAAAAAAAGATCCGCAGCGTTGCCGCATTGGTGTAGGTCAAGCCTGTACCAAGCTTGAGAACGAACAAGGGTACACGAAGTGCACAGGGGAGAGAGAGAGAGAGAGAGAGAGAGAGAGAGAGAGAGAGAGAGAGAGAGATGAATAAGGGCTGGGAGTTCGAGGGCTCAAGAGAGAGAGGGAAAGCTTACGGTGTATCGATTCGGGAAGAGAAGACTGTATATATGAGCAAACGGATTCGGTTACCACCTAAATTATGGTCGCGCACCTATCCGTCCAATGCTCGCTTCTAGCCTCTCCAAAGCTCCGGGCAGATTGGCGAACGTGTTATCTGATCCATGTGCTGAATCAGCTGGACATAGCTTTGTGCCAGACGCAAACAGAAATCGAAAAAATGTTCACTCGATTTTTCTGGGCATAAAAGTCAAAATTGGCTTTTCAAAGGTTCGAAAATACCTGGTTATTAGGAAGGGTTCGCAGAACGCAAAAAATTGTTCCGAATCGAGCAATCTTTTTATTTGGAACAAATGATTTTTTTATCTTATAACAATTGGATAGAATGAAGGAGTGTTCAAGGATTATTATGAAAAATGAAGTACTCAAGTCGATTGAGTACGCAGTTCAATTTTTATTATGATAAATTGAGTACTCAATTCAATTGAGTATTCAGTTCAATTATTATAATGGAATATTAAGTACTTAATCCAATTGAGTATTCAGTTCAATCTTTATTATGATAAATTGAGTACTCAATTCAATTGAGTATTCAGTTCAATTATTATAATGGAAAATTAAGTA
>JAPYZI010004086.1:0-14937 GCA_030523105.1 Ophioninae sp. A BG-2022a
TTTTTGCCGAAAGTACAAAATTAGACTGGGAAAATGCAAAAAACGTTTCTAGAATATTTTTTGGACATTTTTCCCTGCTGCAGCTTACGGTAGCTATCGCAGCGACGGAGGTTACGAATTAGCGCAGTGAACAAGTGACAAGTGACGAGTCAACAAATATTTAACCTTAAAGTTCGTATTATTTTTTCTCGAATTTTAAAAAACACAAAAAAAAGTTCCATTAGTGGTACTCCAGTTACATATTATCTCGTTGAAATTATTAATTAACATAATTGCGTTTAAATGACATCAACGAACGCAGGAGATATGGTAAACCAAAGAGAGTTGACTTAACGGCAGCTGTAATAGGAGCATCGAACAAATAAACGTTGCATCGTTATTCGAAGCTTCATTAATAATATACCAAAGTTCGATAAATGGATTTCTCATCTTCCATCCTTCCTGTATAATTGAAGCGTTGCAATTTTGGATTATTGGTGGAAAATGGAAATTAGCATGGAATAAATTATGGCAATACAATATGCGCGATCACAATGATTACGTGACACATTGATGATTCGGATGGATCAATGAGAGAATTACTACGTCGGTCTATTTCGTGCCAATAAGTATTTTCTACTTCATTCCGGCATTTTCAAGAACATAAATAATCTATTTTCAACCATTAATAATAATTCATAAATTAATCATAAATTAAATTATTTACTTATTGAATAAATAATAAAAAAATAAGAAAATATACATCAATAATAATAAATTATATATACAAAAATTAAAAGGAATCAATAATCGATTTTTTAAATCCATCTTTTGACAATTGTTTGTTTTACTATAAAAACAGTAACAAAAACAAAAGCAAAGTTTGGTCCATAACGACAGTTGACCAACGTTTCCACGATATACTTTATCAACCAGTCATTTTTTCCCAGTTTTTCCATCGCAGTGGAGTACCAAAATCAGGTATGAACAAAACCCAAGTAAACGTTGAAATTAAACACGAACTTATAACATTCCTGGTCGAAACGAAGTTCTTATCCAAGGATCCGCGTTGCGATTCCCAACTTCCGGACAAAAAAGAAACGGTGTAATAGGAAGAACACGGTATCTCGGTGTTTCCTAGGTACAACAATATTTGTCCCAAGAGACAAATTTATTTCCATTTTATCCTTGGAGAGTCCTTATCCCATGTATTTACTTTTTTGTTTTCCGGGAGTGTACTTTGGATTAAACGAGAACGGTGTATAGGTTGATGTTAGAGGTTTTAGGATAGGTGGAAGGTCGTTGCAGTTTTGCAGTTGCAGGTTCGCGAAGGGGATAACATTTGATTTACGTTTTAAGCGATGTCACGAGGATCGGCTAGGATCTATACATCCGGTTGGTTGGACTCGCAGATACAGCAGGAGAGAAAGAGCCAGAGGTAGAGATGGATGAGAAGAGAGAGGGGTGTCTAGGTGGATGTGGATTGCTCTCGTCGCTTTGGAGAGGGATTGGTTGGGATTAGCCAGGGTAGGTGAAGGGTTAGAACCGAGTTTCGAGGTTAGTAGCCAACAGGACGAAACCGCGTGTGTGGGAAATGAAAGAGGATGTAGAAGAGTATGGATGATACGGGTAGGAGAGTATGAATGGTCCACCAAACGAGCCATGGTTCACACGGGAAATGAATGCTTTGTCGTTCCTCGAACTCTGCCGATCTCTGTTCGCAATATGAATTTACACGCATCTATAAATTCACGACCAGACATCGTTTAGACACCCCAATAGGATCCACTGTCCAATAAAAGACGTACGTGAAATTGGGCGTTGACAAAGATCAAGTTACCGAAGTCTAATATCAGCCGTTGGTGCATTGAAACGATCGAGAGCTGTGGCAATTCTGAGGTTCAACGTATCCTTGAAACACGGACCTTTAAGGGGATGAAAATCATCGTGAATCCTAAACGCAGTCGTTTCCGATCGATAGCTGGTTGGTCAAAGTGGAGTTCCAATTGGAAATTAGAATGGAATAAGTTTTGATTGGTAGGTAAATGAATCAAGATGATTTTCATCAGCGATCGGTTTATCAACTTCAGCCAGGATATAATCGAAACGAGTTATTAGAAGCTGACGAAATTACCATTGAGGATTACTTTCGAACCGAATTCGAACGTTTGATGAAAAATTGATAAGAATCACAACGAGTAGTTGGAACTTGATTAAATAACCAAGGAGTTATTCAATTAGAAACGTCATTACTTCAAGGGTTCGTCCAGTGTCCACGGATTTTTATTTGTTCGTTGCCATCTTACTGTCCTGGTCCTCAATCGTCCAGGTTCTGTATTTCGCCGCAGGGTCTCACGGCATAACCTACTTCTTGAAGAATTCGTCGTATTCTCGTCTCGGCGTTTTCAACAAGGCGCAAAACTTGTGTTGGCTGCCTCATTGAAACCAGTCGGTAATTACACCCCGGTAAAGTTTCTACCTCCTTTGCGTAGGATGATGCCGTTTCCGCATTATCAATGGTGTTCTCCGTCTGGCACTACTGTCGACTCGTCTTCCTTTTAATTTGGCTTTCTTGATTGAGCCTTCCCACTTCACTTGCTCCTACGGAGTAACTCGAGTGCTCGGGAACTCTCGGGAACAAAATTTCGTTGTTCTCGTTCTACCGCACCTCTCGTGACCTGGACCACTCTGTAGGTTACTATGGCCAGGATAGGGATTGCATTAATGGTGTACCTATCGGTTTCCGGTTCACCCAAACGTTCCGTTGTAGCTTCAGCTGTCAGAATCCAGAAACTCCGGGCTTCGGAAACGATTCGTTTGAGTGAATTAAGGTACTACGCGCGTGAACTTTGCCGTTAGGAAAATTGATCTTTTTGTATAGTGTGTAAATATTCGAAAGTGGTTGCTGAAATGAAGCTAATTTATTTTTTATTCTTTTATTTGTGCCGTCATAGTTGTTTGTCCGTCAACATTTTTTAAATTCAGCTCGATGTTGTTTGTTTGGGTTTATGAAGTTGGGTTGGCTGGAGCTTGTTTGGGTCCGTTGGGCTTCTTTTGAATATGTTCCGAGTTGTTTGGGTTTGTTTAGGTTTGTATTCGGTCTTTGGAACTGTCTTGTCTCCAGACGTAAAACAAAACTTGGTAGCTGGAACCACCTCTTCTGTAGCTCTCTCCTTTCTCGTTCCCTGGTCTTTTCCACGTCGAGTCCCTTTCTTTTGTTCGTTCCGTTATTCCCCGGACTATCCGAGTGCAAACCGCGCGTCGGATAACCTAAAAGAAAAAAAAACAGAGCGAGGGAGAGCGAGAGAGAGAATAAAAAAATACACCATCGAAATACTCGTAGAAAGCCGGTTGCAGCCAACGTTCAGACAACTTTTATTTCTCCACTCTTTATCCCCTTTATACTCCCTTATCTGTGCTGTACTAAAGGAAAGGTAGAAGCAAAAGAATTCGTTGGTGGAAGGCTAACGATTCAGCTGGAGACATCGACGAGCAAACGTAACAGGACTGCTCCCTCGCAGTTCTCTTCTCATTCCTACCTACAAGCCCATCCGTTTTTGTTCTTCAATTTTATTTTATTTTTTTCACCATGTTTCCTTTTTTACCACAATCTCTCTTTGACCCGACTTTGAACCGTTGGTAAACCTTTAGTACAACGAATCCGTTGTTATCCGTAATGCCTTTTCGAAAGGGCGTCGTTCCGCGTTCTTTTGCAAGTCCGAGAAACGATCCCAATTTACGTACTCACCCACCCGATGGTTCTTCGAAATTCGTGACTTTCCCTGGTACATCATAACCCAAACTGGTCAAAAGCGTAGCTTTTCAAAGTTGAATTACTGCGCAGAGTGACGCGCAGTTCACTGGGGTTTCAATTGGATCCACAAAAATGGGCCTGATGTCCAATCATAGTTGACGCGTTTTCTTGATGAGGTTGGATAATACTGATCAGACTACGTGGCAACTGAAAGTGGATTGGATAAATCAGCTTCTAACGCTACAAAATTGACAGTCACGTGGTAAACCCTCGAATAGCCAATTGGGTAACGGCGTAACGGTTATTTCGAATATCGGGGAACCGGGATCTCGGAAAACTGGTGGGGAAATCAGTTTTCACGGAAACGAGGGTGCACAAGACACACTGTCTAAAGCACACGGTTGGCGGTAGCCGTACGTACGTAGGAATGAGTAATTTTGTTCGGGTATGCAGAAAAGTTATAGCCACTCTGCGGCACTGTTCCAAGCGGTTTCATTCTGATGCGGGTGTATTGTTGGCAATATTCACCGCACCTACCACCCTCCCCTGACTCTTCGAGCATTCGTACGGAGTGATATATATTTGTGGGAAAACTGGTTTTCGCGTACACGTACGTGTACACATAGGTAACGCTTGGTGCTAGGAACTTCTCGATTCGAGTATACTTTGGATAGTTTCTCACGTACCGGGGCGCGAAAATTTTCAGAATCTTCGCATTGCTCATGGCGGTTGCGAAGCTTGCAATACTTATTCATCCTCATCCTTGAAACACTGGGGTTTGAAGAATAACGTACTTCTGGGTATCGAGACGAGCATGGGGGTGTCGATAAATCTATGGATAGAGAACTAGAGGAAAAAAGAAAGAGTGAGGGAGAGAGAGAGGGAGATAAAAAGAGGATGGTGGTACAGTAGAACCTTGTTTATCCCAGATATTGTGGAATAATTCTAACTTGGATACTCAAATACTCGTATTTGAAATACTGCAGTCAATCAAACTCACACTTTTGAGTATTTTTAAATTTATTTGAATGTCTACGATATAAGTCAGATTTTTTATAAATTTTTATCGTATTTTTTGTACTGCGTTCAATTAAAATTAGATTGTTAAGCATTTAATTTTTTTGTTTTTTAATCTTCAATTAAAATTCCATTTTTAATTATTTTTTAAATTTATTTTTCGATCTACGATATAAATTATATTTTTATTAAATTTTTATTGTTCATTTTATACTTCATTCAATTGAAAAGGCATTATCCAAACAAGCTCGATCGAAACCATCTTTGATAATCCGGATTCTACTGTATTTGAGCTCCGAAAAGATCTAGAGATAGCTCAAACGCTCTGAAAAGATCTTTTTTTTTTTTTGGACGTCCATTCTCCATCCCCTGTTTTCGTCTCATCCAGTTTCACCCCTTCGATCATATAGCCATTCGGGCACTCGTATTTCCCGAAGCAAGTGGGTTCGCGAGTTCGGGCTGGCTCCTCTCTCAAATCCTTCGCTGATTTATCACCGACATGTTTATAATGCTGGTTTGGTGGGCACACACGCCAAAAGTATAAAGTGTTTCTACACGAGATGCGAGAGGGCCATGAATCGAGAGGGTTCCCACGACTCCGACCATACGAGAAGAGACTATCAAAATTATCGTCGAAGTACGTGTACGAGTGCAAGCTGTCACCCAACTCTGTGTCTCCATCTTTCCAAGCTGCGCGAGCTCCATGAATTTTCAAGTGGAAAAACTTTCTTCTCCAGTTTCAAGTCTTTTGAGGACTATTGGATGAAAATTTATTAGGGATTAAAGCACCTTTATTTTTCTCATTGGATTACCAATTATTTTCCATTTCAGCCAGCATCATCGAATCTTCGAATTCCAGTTTTTATTTCTCCAGTATCTCACTATTTTCACGAAGTAAATGAGTGCTGAACTTTTGGGGTATTGAAGACTCGTAGAATTTTCAAAATCACTTTTTTCATCGATGGTTAAGTTTTAAATAAAAAATTAAACGACAGTGTCTCCAGAATTCACAGATGTAGGGGTTGGTACTTTTCTTTTACCATTAAAATGTTTAATCCTTGAGAAATGGCGGTTCAAACGTTTCGAATCTTTCGCATTCACTTGATAAATTTGTTCAACTATTCACAAACCAAGAATTCTTTGTCTCGTTGCATTCAGGGAGTCAAAGAATAGCGTTCGTTTCCAGAATGGACCCGAGGCGATATGTGACAGCAGTGAAATTAGTTTTCCTTTGATATTAAAATATTTATTAATATAAATATATATAAATATGTATATATCAACAGGAACATCAGTTATTATTGTACCAAAAAGGAAATCCTGTGAAATATGAACATCGAACGCTTCCACCATAGACCAAACGTTTGAAAATGACACGAGAATCCTTTAGGTACATAGAGGCATGTCCACTCAAGTTTTACCGAAGATTAAAGTTGATGGGACACCTCCAGTGTCATTAGATTTTTCTCCTATCCCCATCGAGTCCTAGCCTTGCCTCTTCGTTCCCTTTTAACCGAAGGACAAGCCAGAGAATCCCGTTGATTGCAAAGATTCGGTTCTAAATTGATTCCAATGTTTGCAGTAGCCTTGAAGCTTTTTGCTCGTCCTTTACGCGATCATTGTGGTAGAGAACTACGTAAATAATCCTAAACGATCAAATAGGTCCACACACCTGGAATTCTGGGTCTTCAAGATTGTCCGGAATGTCCAGATTCCAGTTCCAGTTTCAGTGCCAGTTCCAGTCCAGTTTTCCATTCCAAGCTGGTTCTTTGAAAGACCAGACTCGTGAATTTGATTAATGAATGATCGATAATCAAAAATGAAGTTCGTTTATTGATCGATCTTCCAGCTTGAGCCAACCGAACCCAAACGAACCCAAACGAGAACTTCCAAGAATCTTCCTCGTCTCTTGAAGGCTAAAACAGGTATTGGGTTCCTGATATTTGGTAAAATAGACATGAACGATGTTGGTGTGTACATCCTTCGAAATTTCATGCTAATGGGAATGGTATACGGTGCAGCAGATTGTCGAAACGTGCCGGTATTATCGAGGAATCCCTCGGCCATTCTCTTTGCTGCTCTTTTCATTCCCTTACAATCTTCAACCTTAGAATGCTATCCCATACTATAGGACAACGGATGATAAGCTTCCGGAATGTTTTTTCAACGCTCACGCATACATGGAGGTAGCAATACGTGAGGAAACGTATTTTCCGTTGTCGTGTGTTCCAAGGTAGCTGTGCGGTGTAATATCGAGCCTTGGGTCGAACGTGAGACGCTGGTAAAACTCGACGGAGGTCTTTGTTATACGTACATTCCGGACGACGTGGCGACGACGTCGAGATACTACGTGCTCGCGTTACTTTTCTCGGAGAAGATACCGGGGGGGGGGGGGTGTCTGCGAGTTGGAGAAAGATGGAACCAAAATGGAGAATGAGGAAGATAAGGCGAAAGAGAGAAAGAGAGAAAGAGAAAGATTGATATAGAAAAAAGTGTAGCAACCATGAGGCACTTTTTACGCTATATACAACAATGTCATAAAAATTGGCTTTTCTATGCATAGCATTTTAAAGTAACTTCTTAATGTCCCCATCACGAGGCTGAAAGTCGCGTGGCTAAACTAGAGCCCGACATTCGCGTTGCGAAACCAGGTGTTGCATTTTCTTTCCCGAAGAAAGTTTGATAGTTAAGAGAGAAAAATTTATCGGTCGGACGAAAGGTTACACGTATATGCGGACTTTCAGCTCAAATAGTACGGTTAGGGACGTTTCAACAGGGTTATCATTTATTTCCTGTCTTTCCTGCTAACCGAAAGTTTCCATTTTCCAGCGTCCTTCCATTATTTTTCAGACTTTTGGCTCCGCCATCTTTGATTATTTACGACTCGGATGAGAAACGGATGTCACTGAGAGCCCTGATGTACAGCGTTATTAGCCATATTTGTTCAATGTTTTTCTCGCTTTGACTGTCCAGTTCGGCCAAGCCAGGATTTTACTTTGGATCTCCAAAAAACATATTTTCATACATTTTTACTACGAAATTTTTCGTGAATATGATGCCTGAAATTGGATCATTGAGTTTTTGGTGAAAATTTGATCCAGTTGTAGAAGTTAAATGTACAGTTTCGATGTCCTCGGATTTTTATCCTCACGGCCTTCTTCGTCCCTTTCACTCAGTTGTCCAAGAAGTTTCCGGGTGAAAAACTTTGATGGCCGATGGCCTCGAAGATCCACTCGCAGGCTGCTACCAACCGGAAGTAACTTCGGTCATCGTAGCCTGCTGCGACTGAACTCCTGGAATTCCAGGAGAGCCAAACTTTCCTACGTTGAAAACAGTCGAGAAACCCGCCTTTCCACCGTCCCTCGTTTCACCGATAGCCGAGATCTCTCTAGATCCTAGGTCTCAAGGCATAACCTGAAAATTCCGGAGTCTCAAGATCAAGGGAATTCGCGAAAATATTCCTTCGGCGATTCAAACGCAAAATTGGAAACTAGGCTTGATTGACGGGGATTGGAATTCGGGGACGCCCCGAAGAAACTTTTGGATTTGGGGATACTCAGGTGGTACTTGACGAAAGTGTCGAGTCCAGTTGGCGCTGAATTATCCGAGTGTCCAAGGTGGACCACTGGCCCAATTAATCCGAGGCCATCGAAAAACCTTTGACCCATAAAAAACTGTCATTCAAGGTCATTCTTGAGGGCCAAAAACTTTTGGCTGCTCAAAGACTTTTCGCAATCTTCAAAAGGGAATTTGATATATTTTCGATCGATTTAACGATCGAGCATCTTGAGGTATTGAACGTTCATCGATGTTCATGTGTGTTTATTGAAATGAAATGTTTTCGTCAAACGACTGCGTGTAATTATTGTTGAAGGATTTGTCCCAAGAATGGTTGGGGTTTCCACGTGAAAACGTCACATCGCTATTTGCTAGACCCCAATATGACGGCTCCAACAGTCACAGTGTTCCTAAAGTAAATTTTTCTCTCAATTTTAATCCGAGCAGCGAAGGCTTATTCAAAATCCCCGAGGCTTTTAGACTTATCGTACGTTTAGCCATCGCAGATTTTCATTACCCGCATTTTCCATTCTAACGACGGATGGGAAAAGCGCGGAGGCCCCATTATTTACGCCACGCATAAAACTAATAGATAATTCTTCCGCCGCAAAAGATTTCACCGTAAGTAAAATGTTACCGGGCTTGAGGCTTGAGGCTTCCATTTCTCATGAGGAGAAGAGGCGATGTTTCACTGTAATAGACCCCACTCGTTCCTTGACTATTCCTCGAGAGAGTAGCTTTATATCTCCCTCCTTAGCCTCGTATACCTTCGTGGTTACCAGGAGTAGGCAGCTTAGGCTCCCACAGGTCGACCACCTCTGGCATTGACCTGGTCCTTGCACCTTCGCATCACCCCAGTCGGGAAAATGCGCAAGCTATTCCTAATGAGGGTCTTTGAGGGTTTGAGGATTGCCCGAGGAGGCTTATTTGAGGGTCCTTGAGGAGAGCCGGCCTCATTTGAGTGTTCTTGAGGATGGGAAATCTTATTTGAGGGTCCTTGAGGAGGGCCAGCCTTATTTAAGAATTTTCCTATCAGGAAAGCTTTCAGTATCGAACTGTACTCATCCACCGATGCCTCATCAGAAGCTACTTCATTAGGCACCTAATAAAGTTACAAAAATTCCGTCTACGTCCAACCAAAGCCCTCATTCATTTTCCAAACTGTTTAGTCCTACCGCGCAATGTCTTCTTTTCCAAAAATTGACTACAAAAGTAATTTCTCCGGTTCTTTTTGTTTCGTTTCCTGATGGAGGAGTCTCGCTAATCCGCGAAACGTTTTTGAAAGTTTCAACGTCACTCGAGGGCCCCACCGTTGCTGCAGCATCCCCCGATTCATCCCCCATTCACCATTAACCCTCTATACAGTCCGAAAAGTTTGTTTTAACGGGGCGCAACGGCGCCGACGCAAACGGAGCACCTATGCCCGAGCTAGCGCCGGTATTAACTCCCGACGAGATTAATTCACGAGGGAAAGAGGAGGAGGGCCACATCCTCCATTCCTAAACCGCTGGATCTCTCAGTAAGAGAGGGAATACACTTCAACCCAACCCCCGACCTTCCTCCTTTCTATCTCTTTCTCCCTTTTCCTACTATCAGGCACATCCTTCTTCGTTCTTGCATTTCGAGGTTCCTTTCGTTCCTACTATTTTCAGGGTGGAAAGGGGGATGAAGAAGGGAACTAGGGAACGATGCGAGGTCACGAATGCTGGCTCCGAATAAATTTATTTATTTATCGTGACTGCCGCCCCTCGACGTGAATGTGGGTCAAATTAATGACACTTTACCGCCAACATTACGACGGGCACTTTAGGGAATTACGACGATTCGTCTGTGACTGGAGCCATCTGGGAGAGAAACTTTCGATCTCTTTCTCTCTCTCTCTCTGTCTCTCTCTTTTGGGTTACTTATCACATCTCTTGGGTGATTGAAGATCTTTTGGACGAGTTAGGACAACGTTAGGGGTCGACTGTGAAAGTCAGACTTTGAGGCTTGAATACCGATACGACACGTGCCTCAAGTTCATCGATTGGCTTATCCAATTGCCCTAAAATTATCCTACTCACTTTCCAGTCAAGAAGATCCAAGCTTTGTTAAATATTCACGATCAATACCAATCCAATCCTTGGAGTTTACCATTCTGGAATTCTACCTAATACCCTCGTTTGTCTTCTGCTCCAGATCCGGTACTGGCTCCTTTTTGATAAAGCTGATAGAAACGAATGATTCTAAACTACGTTGCATAAGTGTGGATTATTGGAGAACTGTTTGGATACAGTCAGAAGTTTCAGGTTTCGAACCTTCACAGAGCGTCCTTGACATCAATGAGGGCTTTTGAGGGCTCGTATGAAAATTTCCTCATCAGGGAAACCTCAAATAAGCCTTTGGGGAAGTTCCCTTGTTGGTATGACGACGATAAGGACTTGTAAAAAGCCCTTCGTTTGAGTTAACTCCTTCAGTCATTGATACAACATTTCCAATGATTAATGTTTTTAATCATTAATAATAATGAACGTTTTTAATAACGTACAATAGTCAATAAAATTCGATACCAAAAGAACAGACCCAGAAAAATCAGAAATGACTTTGACGTCATCAGTGGTCATCGGATCGACGTTTTCATTCGTCGTAACGTCAAATATCATCATTCTGACAAAACGACGGATTTCAACGTCCGGCAAAGCTGGAACTCTTGAAACTTTGGATTCGTACGACTCGACCCATACAAGACTCTCATTAAATTCTCCAGGCATTCTCGAGGGCCAGAAAAGTTTTTGGGGATTCGAGGGTGCGAAAATATTCGTATGTGCTCAGACAAGCCGCATGAATTAATAATAAACCTGGTACCAGGTGGATTTGGGTTTGAATCAACGTCCACGTGGATCCCCCCTCCTTCCTCCATCGCAATCCAGAAAGATCCATCTTTAACAATGGAATCTCGTTAGGCATGAATGAAAATTTTGTTGAAGCTACTCGTGCTTACGCGCTCGTCATTTGACGAGGAACGACGCAAAAGGGACTTCCGGTCGGTACGTGCGTCGAGTGGACTTCCCAGACGTAATGATAGCGCAGTTTCACGGAATTATCGAACCGAGGACCATCAACGGAGACCAATCATTCCGATTCTTACCTGACTCTAATTTTACCAACTTTTTCCAATTGAGCCTTCAAATGGAAACTGCCTGATCGAAGGGATTCGAAGAGTTCGAAGCATTTGACAACAGACGCTAAAAAAACGCAAAAAATTTTGGAAATCTAAAAAATTAGGGTTTATGGTCTAATAATTAATTATTTATACTTTAAGTATTTTTGTATGAGAGAAATTCGACGTAGAAAATCGATTGGTCTAAATCAAATATTTAGGTACTAAAATTTCAATATTGTTATTATTATTATTATTATTATTAATAGAAATACTATTTATTTATTATTTATTCTTTACTAGACATTATTAAGTATTATGTAATTTTATTTTATAACAATTTAATGGAATGAAATATTATACTAAATAAAATGTGATATATGAATATAATTATATATAATATAAATTAATATATAATTAAATATTATATATGTGAATATTGAAAATAAAATCTATATATTATTATTAGTATTAATAGATTTATCGATATTTAATATTTACGTTTTAAAATGTATTTAAGGTATGACCGAACGAATGTTGAAAAATGGTCGCTGTTCCTGAAAAATTTGTGGACGTTCTCGTAAATTTGGGAACAGTCCTCGATAGAATTAAAAAATACGTGCTTGCATAGTTGGTAAAGATTATAAAGAACAATGTTACATGTTTATTTTTATTCCATCGAGAACTTTTATAAAATTTACGAGGAAGTCCTCAAATTTTAGAAAAACAGCGACCATTTTTCATAACAGCGCTGTTCGATCGTTCCCCCTTAACCGTTCCATCCCTTTTTTTTCAAGTTTTCCGCCCCTTCAACTCAACGCCTTTTTTCTCTTCTCCGTTTCCCTTGGCTGAGGGGAAACTCGACAAAGCGTCGGAAAAGTGGTTTAAACAATAATCTCCCCTGTCCCTGTCTTTAAGAACGCGCTTTCGCTAACCCACCTGATTAACCGTCGTTCCCTGCGGCTCTTTTCATCCATGCACTTACTCACTTATTCACTTTACCTTGCTTGCACTCCCCCAACGCTAAGCACACGCTCTCATCCACTCCTAACCTTACTCTCGCCACTGGCTCGAATCAACTGCGCATGTGTTGAATGAAAAAGAAAACAACGTTAGAAATGTGTCCAAAACGAAATAGCTACGACTTATGAAGTCTTCTCGATCTTTCGAAACTTTTTCTTCAATTATTTAACTATTATTTTATTTTGTTTATTAACTAATTCTTTTTTAATTCTTTATCATTTATTATTTATTTATTTATTAACAAATATTTGTCAAGCTTCGAGCTTGTTTTTCCTACAGAATAAATTTATTAAAATTAATAAAAATTATAACAAAAATCTTTATGATTCGAAATTTAATTTTTTTAATTAAAAAAAATCATTGATCTGTTACATCGATTCATACATAACGATGAACCCTAAATCTTGGTTTTGTTTGGGTTTGTTTGGGCTAAACATACATTTGTCCAATAGTGTTTTAAAAATACATAACCGAAAAAGAAATTTCTTATTTATTCTAGGGCTCATAAAAAACGAAATCAGAGGTGAGGACATTTTTTTTTAATCTTCCCCCACCACCTTCCATTTAACAATTTAAATAAAAAGCTTCTTTTAAATGTTCATGGGTTCTTCAGTGAGGGATATTTCAGCTGTGTCTTTTCGACTAGTTTAGCCTACGAGGTACTCGGTTTGGAATAGTTGGCGGGATAAAACCCAAGAAACGATTTGCGGTGCGAGGTATGTGAGATATAGGAGCGAATATATCGTTTGGAATATATAAGCTTCGGAGATGTATGGAGCCCCAAAGCTTCCTCGTCATTCCACACACGGTCAATCTTTATGGGCCGCACTTCTTTTTTATAACGCGCGCACTTCTTCCATTTACCTGGGAGTGGTATCTCCCATCGAAATATAACGGGTGTCCTAAAAAAATTGCCTTCAAGTTTGGGTTATTTACAACCCTGGACAGGCAAATGGTAATAATCTAGGGAAAATTGAAACATCGAAAATTGTGTCCCTCTTAATTGGTGGAATTGAAAAAAAAATATATTTTTAATTTTTTTAACTTTATGGATAATAATTGCAAAATTAAAAAATAAGAATTAATATCGGACTGATAAATGTTAAAATAAATGTAAATTGAAAATGATAAGACAATCAACTTTTTTATTTATTATAATAGTTTTATTGTTATTAATATTATTATTAATTTATAATATAATTATTAATGATAAATATGATAATTATTATATTTATTTTTCATTAATATTCGTTTTTTCAAATTTATTCGTTGCTTAAAAAAATGTCCAAAATTTGTCAAAACGGCCTGCTGTTTTTTTTTATACTATTATTTATATTTTTGGAAAAAGTGAAAATTCAGTTTTCGAAATCGAATATGACAAATAATCGAAACGACTTTTTTTATACTCCGTTTTACATTCGGTATCCATTTATTAATAAATATATGGATCGTTATTGCTCATAAATAAAGCGATTGTAAAATAAGGTTTTTTTAATTTAATTTTCATAATTGTTTAAAGAGGTCTTATCAATATTTGTTTGGGGATAATGAATTTTGTTGTTTTTGATGTTTGATACTTTTGGTTCACCCAGTATAGAAGAGTGATATACGTCCCGATACGATGTTCTTCAATCATGATTGCCAACGGTCGTAACCGTTTTTCGTTCTTTTTCCACGACGAGAGAGAGAGAGGAA
Source organism: Ophioninae sp. A BG-2022a (assembly GCA_030523105.1). Taxonomy (NCBI): domain Eukaryota; kingdom Metazoa; phylum Arthropoda; class Insecta; order Hymenoptera; family Ichneumonidae; species Ophioninae sp. A BG-2022a. Next base: position 14,166 of record JAPYZI010004086.1, read on the forward strand.
ACTGCACCTGAGTGATTGTCCCGAACGTGTTTTATAGGATTATCTAATCAGTCAGCCAATCGTAAATGAGTGAAGTGGAATAGATCCGGCTATAATTAAAAATGGCTCTATAGAGAGAACCCTTCTCGTCATATCTTACAAAGGTGGCTCATCCGTGAATCCTACAGATTTTCTTCTTCCCCAATCAACTTTTACCTCTTCCATTTTCACTGAATGGAAATTACCGGTGTATTGAACAATGGCGTTTAATTATTTTTCTTACTGATTTTTTTTTTTGCTAAAATAAATTTATATATATATTTTAGATTAAAATATTTTTTAAATATATTTTTTTGCCACTTTTATATATTTTTAGAAATATTTTTATTCGCATTTTTTCAAACAGATTTCATTGGCAATTTTATATACTTTTAAAATTCATTTTATTGACATCTTAAAAATAACAAAACATTAAACAAAAAATCATGTATGGGTATTTGAAAAATCGCTAAAATTCGACAAAAAAATCCGGTATAACAGCACTCGATGAAACAACAAATTTAGCGTATTAAACAATTGACGAATTATTGAATTTCGTCAAATTTAATTCCCAAAAAAAAGCCCACAACAAAATCATTTCAAAATAATTTCAAAAATCATTCTTCCAACAAAAATATTTATGAAAAATAATAATAAAAAAAAAAAAAAAAAAAACGTTTCCTTCCGCACCATAAAATCCAAAAATCCAAATTGAAAAATCTCAATCCATGGAACGAAAAAACAAAACCTACCG
>JAPYZI010004087.1:0-19088 GCA_030523105.1 Ophioninae sp. A BG-2022a
TATCTATATATATATATATATATATATATATATATATATATATATATATATATATATATATATATATATAAATTTATTTATTTATTCTGATGTATAAATATATGTATATAAATTAATGTAAAAGTACTCAGAGAAATATGTATCTATATGTATATATATATATATTTATATAAATATATAAATATTAACGATATATATAAATATATTTTTTTTATTTGTATGTATTTATGTATTTATGTATGTATATATGTAGATACTTATAATAGACTCATACTATGCAAGAGTGCACACTGGACCAGCGACATAATGATGAATAAGAGAGCACGAGTGCGGGGACAAGAGTTCGCGCCTGCTCGAGTCAAATCGACGCGTACAGGCTCATTCACAAATTGGATACCCTGTTTCATGCGATAACGCGAGAAGTGAAATTTTGCTGGAATTTTAAGAAGACTATATTATTTTTTTAGAAAAAAAACACACATTTTAAAAAATGTTTATTAATTTATGAATTTGTGTGATTAATTTGTTTGGGTTTGTTTGGGTTTGTTTGGGTTAGTTGATTGAGTTGAATTAATTCAGGTATTTATATTTGGTATTTATTTAATTGCGGGATTAATGAATTCATGAATTTAGTAAATTGGGTTTGTTTGTCTATTTGTTTATTTAACCCGAACAAACCCAAACAATGGAGTATGGAATTTTAAAAAGAGTATATTATTTTTTAGAAAAAAAAACACATTTTTTAAAAATGTTTATTAATTTATGAATTTGTGTGATTGGTTGATTGATTTGTTTGGGTTTGTTTGGGTTAGTTGATTGAATTGAATTAATTCACGTATTGATATTTGGTATTTATTTAATTGCGGAATTAATGAATTAATGAATTTAGTAAATTGGGTTTGTTTGTCTATTTGTTTATTTAACCCGAACAAACCCAAACAATTGAGTAATTATTTACTTAGTCAATTGAGGTATTCATTATATAGATGAATATTTATTTCAATAATTAATCGAATTGAAATAATTATTTGAACTTTTTCGTCTTTTTGTATTGTTATTTTTAATTTTTTAATTATTCAATTATTATTATTTTAATAAATCGTCAAAAATTAATCTGCACGAATTTGACGTCCGGCCACAAAATGAATTGCGTAACCTGTTTACTTTACGTCGTTTATTCTTTTTTGTTCTTTTTTTCCTTCTTTCTCGAATTCACGAACGGCTGAGGGATGTACAAATTTTTCGATATCGCGCTATTTTTTTTTCTCGCGACGTTCGACGCGATACGGATTCTGAAAGAAAACGTTTATCTCGGACGCCACGAGCTCGATGGTCGTTTTTTCGAAGGCGAGCCATCACGCTTTCTCATTTGTTTGCGCAAATTAAAATTTCAGATTTTTAACGCCGAATTTGTATTTCTATTTTATTCGGTAAGGAGAATAACAAAATAAAAAATAATAAACGAAAATTAATTTATTTTCTAGCGTAAATTTATATTTTTACGTAATTCTATATTTTTCATGTAAATATATATTTTTTTTAGTAATTTTTTTCCTTCAAATTATATTTTAAAATTAATTAATTTTTTTTATGCTAATTTATAATTTCGTGTTATTTTCTATTTTTCTATGAATGCATATTTACACGTGAATTCATGTTATTTAATTTTCATTTTCTTCCATCTTTTTTCAGGTAGAAAATAAATAAAAAATAGAAATTTTTTATTTATATATTTATTTCGTTCGAAAATAAATAAAAAATCGAAATTTTTTATTTATTTTCGAACAAAATAAACGAAACGAATGAAGAAAAAAAAGTAAATAAAAAGTAGATAATAATACAAAATAAAGAAGGTAAAAAGTAAAAAATAAAATTAATTTTCTTTTCGAATTGTTATCTTTTTTTTATTTTGTATTATTATTTTCTTTTGAATTTTTTTTTTTTTAATTAAACGAAACCAAGCAAGCCGAATTTTAGCTTTTATACGAACTTTTGACTCGTTTTTTTTTTGTTTACTGAATTTATATACAGGCAAACCCAAACAACATTAAAATTACGATCGAACGGATTTCGAATTAATTTTTTTCTAAATATTTGTTTTTTTTTCGATTTCCTTAATAATTTAGTAATAAATTAATTTATTTCTTTTTTTGAGTTGCTCATTTTGGAAAAGTAAAAAATGATCGTTTAATTGATTTTCAATCGCTCTGTACTCGAATAAACGAGTGATCGTTGGGGAAAGCGAGGTGAAGAGGGGATTCCTTATTGTATAATTCGAGAGGCACTATCGGCCATAGGTCACACGAGTCTTTGATAAACTGGCGGAGAATGCCACGAATGGGACCCTCGTACAGAAATAACGAGCTCACACACCAAACTTCCTTATTATTTTCGTATTCTCGATTTACGTACACACACTTCCACGAAAACAAAAATTACGGTGTTCACGTGACGTTGCGATTCGAGTTGAAAATTGATAAACGAATGATGAAAAAGAAAAATTTTCTTTTTTATATTCGATTGAAGATAATTGAATAACATTGAAAAAATTTTGGACTCATTGAACAAATTGAAGAGACATTGAATTGAAAAAAATTCAATTGGAATTAATGGAATTGAAATAATTCCAATTGAATTTTTGCAATTCATATTAAAACTTGAGAAAGAAATGATGAAAAAAGGAAATTCGAAATGTTGAATTTAATTGAATTAAAAAATGGAATTTAATTTAATAAAAAAGTGGAATTTAATTGAATAAAAAAATGGAATTTAATTTAATAAAAAAAATTGCATAAAACAACTTAATTGAAAACAAAAATAGGTTGAAAAAAATTGAATTCAAAAGAACCTCATTGAATTAAAAAAAATGCAAGCCTAAATAAAAACAACGATGATCACGTGACCTCGCGATTCAAATGAAACGTCGACGAACGAATTACAAAAAATAGAAAAATGATAAAAATACATTGAAAAAAAAAAAAAATAATAAAAATAAATAAAAAATAAATAAAAATAACTCAACATTTGTATAATCTCAGTAACAGAATATCTACTAATTAAGAATATATATTTCAAACAAATCCATATTATACATATATATATGCGAAGTTTGTTTAAAAAATAACGTGAATTTTCAAATTTCCCAAATACCCATATATATATTTTTTATTCGCGTATTGTTATTGCTATCGTTATTTTTATTAATTTTTTATTTGATTATTGTTTTTATTATCATCTTTTGCTTTTTTTATTTTTTTTTTCGCGTATTGTTATTGCTATTGTGATTTTTATTAATTTTTTATTTGATTATTGTTTTTATTATTATCTTTTGTTTTAAAAAATTTTTTTATTCGCGTATTGTTATTGCTATCGTGATTTTGTTTCTTTTTTTTTATTCGCATATTGTTATTGCTATCGTGATTTTCATTTATTTTTTATTTGATTATCGTTTTTATTATCATCTTTTGTTTTTTTTATTTTTTTTATTCGCGTATTGTTATTCCTATTGTGATTTTTATTTATTTTTTATTTGATTATTGTTTTTATTATTATCTTTTGTTTTTACAAATTTTTTTATTCGCGTATTGTTATTGCTATCGTGATTTTTATTTATTTTTTATTTGATTGTTGTTTTTATTATTATCTTTTGTTTCTTTTTTTTTATTCGCATATTGTTATTGCTATTGTGATTTTTATTTATTTTTTATTAGATTATTGTTTTTATTATTATCTTTTGTTTCTTTTTTTTTTATTCGCATATTGTTATTGCTATCGTGATTTTTATTTATTTTTCATTTGATTATTGTTTTTACTATCATCTTTCTTTTTTTTATTTTTTTTATTCGCGTATTGTTATTCCTATTGTGATTTTTATTTATTTTTTATTTGCTCATTGTTATTATTATTATATATCTATATATATGGAGACAAAAAGCACGAAAGTAATAAATATACGTCTACGATTAGAGGAAGTGAATTCTTTTGTCTTAGGGCCGGAGGAGTCGTTAGGTACGAATACCCACACCTGCCTCGAAGGTGGACATTTTCCTCTCTCCTGACACACGGGAGAGAGCATACCAGCGTGTGCAGCTGAGGAACGTAGACGTCAGCCAGGCGAGCGCACCGTGCACACGAGTGATCCTGCTTCGTGGAAGTTCTGCTACAACCCCCCCCCCCCCCCCCCCCCCCCCCCCCCCCCCCCCCCCCCCCCCCCCCCCCCCCCCCCCCCCCCCCCCCCCCCCCCCCCCCCCCCCCCCCCCCTTCATTTCTTGTGCTTTATCTTTCCAGCCCTCCCCCCACTCTTCGTCTCTGTTTTTCTCTCGGCAGCGTGCTCTCTTTATCTTTCCGCCTCGCGAGTTGTCTCATACAGAAATGAGAAGAGAATGGGGGTACGGAATGGCCGCTGTGGATGCTGCGTTCTCGGCCGGCACGTCCGGGATTTATTATGCGACGGTGAGGCATTAGCACTCTCGCGGACCCGATTCGCGACTCCGTTCGTTGCGAATTTTTCTTTCCCTCTCGTTTTCTCTACTCTCTCTCTCTCTCTTTTTCTTTGTGCCACTCTCTTGTGTCGATTGTTTGTTATTTGTATTACTTTTTTTCTCGATTTTTACGCTGTTGTTGTCGTTGTGACAACAACATTTATTTTTTATTTGATTATTATTTTTTTTATTTTTATTTGATTATTATTTTTAAATAATATTGATTATTTATTTTTTATTTGGTTATTGTTGTTATTATTTTTTGTTTTTTATTGGCGTATTTTTATTGGTATTGTGATTTTTATTTATTTTTTATTTGGTTATTGTTATTATTAATATTTTTTGTTTTGTTTTTTATTGGCCCATTGTTATTGCTATTGTGATTTTTATTTATTTTTTATTTGGTTATTGTTGTTATTATTATTTTTTGTTTTTTTTTTTTCTTGGCGTATTGTTATTGCTATTGTGATTTTTGTTTATTTTTTATTTGGTTATTGTTGTTATTATTATTTTTTGTTTTTTTTTTTCTTGGCGTATTGTTATTGCTATTGTGATTTTTATTTATTTTTTATTTGGTTATTGTTGTTATTATTATTTTTTGTTTTTTTTTTCTTGGCGTATTGTTATTGCCATTGTGATTTTTATTTATTTTTTATTCGGTTATTGTTAGTATTATTATTTTTTGTTTTTTTTTTTATTTCGTTATTGTTATTATTTTTTGTTCTTTTTTTTATACGCGTATTGTTATTTCTATTGGGATTTTTATTTATTTTTTTAATTGATTATTGTTAATTTTTCAAACTTAATTTTCTTATAATTCTTACTTTTGTTGTTGTTGTTTTTTTATATTTTTTTCAGTATTATTATTATTATTATTATTATTATTGGTATTTTTAATGATTTTTAAATTTCTTATCTTTATGATTTTATCGGTGCATTGCTTGTTTTATTATTCATTATTTTTTTCGATTTTTATTACGTTTTCTATTGATTGCTGAATTTATTCTTATTACTTTTAAATAATAGTTTATTACGTTTTTAAATAATTTTTGGAGGTTTTATGCTTACTCTCGTTTTATTTTTATATAAAAGTATATATATATATATATATATGTGAACTTATATAAAAATTAAAAATAAATATAGACATATACATTTATATATACATATATATATGTACATATTTGCATATGTGACATAACAAAAATTCAAGTTAGTGGAGGAAGAACATGCAATCATTCGCGTGAGCTCTCTTCTTCGAGGTGACGTCAAAACATCGAAGAAGCCCAAATTTCCAGTCCCTCTTTCGACGTCTCATTTATTAAGGAGAAAAAAAAAACAAAAAAAAAAACAAAAAAAAAAACAAAAAATAATTGTTGAGGATGACGAGACGAATTTTTGAGAGATGCGATCATCGAAGTTTCGTCAAATTTTTTAAACCGATTTTGCGAAGTTTTTTTCACATCTCGAAATTCCGATTTAAAGAGATTTCGATTCGATTTTGCTTTTTTTAAAGAAGAAGAGCTCGAAGCTGAAAAAAAGTCGATTTTCCAGATTTTTTTGTAGGGAGACTATTGGGACGACCGTATCGAAATTTTGCACGGAATTCATTTGTAGTCTCGTCGAATTTGAGTTTTTTTTTCATCGAAAAATTTTTATAAATAATGAAGATATTATTGTTTAAACGAATTGGGGCCTGAACGATTGAAAATTCGTCAGTGACTGTACATCTGTTCCAGCTGATTAACGATAAACATTTAACATTTTTTAAATTTTATTGATACGTTCGAATAGTTTTTTTTTTATTGATAATAAACTAAATATAATAATTAATCGTTTATTGTTAACTCGTATGCCAATCTTTTATTATTATTTTTAAATAAACGCAAAATAAATGTATGGCCTGATTTTTATTTAAAAACTTATTACAAAAATATTAGTAATATTAATACGAAATCGTAATAAAATTTTTCTTACAATTTTTTGTTAATATTAATAAAATGTTTATTGGAATTTTCCAATTGAAACTTAATTTTGTATTCCTTTATTGAAATTTCATTTTTTATTAAAACTGTTTGGTATTATTTTTATCAATAAAAATAATACCACACAGTTTTAATAAAAAATTAAATTTCAATGAGGGAATAAAAAATTAAATTTCAATGAGGGAATAAAAAATTAAATTTCAATTCAAAAATTACAATATGCATTTTATTAATATTAACAAAAAATTGTAATAAAAATTTTATAAAAAAAACGTGGATTTTTTTCAATAAAAAAATTACGTAAATTTCGAAAATTTCATTAGTTCTCAGGATTTTGCGACGCAATTTATTAAAACGAGTGTGAAGTCAACAAAAAAAAAAAACACGATGGAAAAATTTTATATCGAGGCGCGGAAAAAACCTGGAATGTTCTTCCTATCGTATTTTTTTATGATCTCGTGTATTTTCGGGATAATTAAATATATATATACAGGGTGGATAAAATATTCAAGATGTTCGAATGAAAAATCGGTCACCATCGTGGTCAATGTCAAACGAGTTTTTCCCATTTAAGTTTCATGAGTTTTTACTTCCTCGGAGGCCACGACTCACGGCAATAAACTTTACAACGTTCGCTCCCAAGATTTATATTTATATGTATTCTCAGTGGAAATGGGAAAGAAAAAAATCGATTTCATTCCTAGCTCGTAGGAGACGCTGCCACGTTTCTTGATATTCTAATTTACTTCGACACTCGCGCCGAAGAATTCCTCAAGAATTTTCAAAAAAATGAAAATTTAAAAAAATATTTTTTTTTTCATAATGAAAGATATTTTTTATTATTCAATTTTGTCATTAAATTTGAGATAAAAAATAATGAGATTATTTTTATTACGAATTTTTATAATTAAAAGATATTTTTTAGAATCAAATTTTGTCATTCAATTTGAAATTCAAAATAATGAGAATATTTTTATTACGAACTTTAATAATTGAAAGATATTTTTCATAATTCAATATTATCGTATTATTAACGATTTTTGAAAATTTTATTGAGTATTTAAATTTAATTGACAAGGTTTCATGAGGTTTTTTTAAAATGAAAATTTGAATATTTTTGAAATTATTTTAATGACGAATTTTTGTACTTTTTTAAATCGTAGAATTAATCGAATTTTGACATTTTTATCGCTTCCTGTTTTGATCGCTTTTAGCACGCGAATAATTTTTATTTACTCGTTTTTTATTTTTTAAAAATCACAATAAGTATTTTTCTTTGTTAATGAAAACTGAATATTTAAAAAAATTAAAAGTACATTTTTTTCTAAATAAAGGGTAAATCTTTTTTAAAATAAAAATTACATTTTTTAAAACAAATAACAACATTTAATATAAATAAAACTTGAGGTTTTTTTGTTTTCGATAATTTCGATAATTTTTGGTAGCTTTCCATAGTGGAATATCGAAAAAATTTTTAAAAATTTCTCTACATCATTGCACATCTCGAGAGAAAAAGAAAGAGAGAGAGAGAGAGAGGGAATAAAAAAAAGAGAAGAAGGAAACAGGAATTCCAAGTCTGCTCGATGAAAGATTAATATCTATCTTCCATTTCGATACAATCCGTGATGATGGATCCCTCGGAATTCGATTTTCTTGGCTTCTGAGCTTCGATCGACACTCCAGAGACGATTCGTCTCGTTCCCGAACGATTCTTACCCGCTCGAAGATTTGTTAAGGGGTTAGACTATTATGACGACCTGAAAGTTCGATAAAAAATATCGATTTGTTGAATTAAAAAACATTATTATTATTATTATCATCTATATTATAATTTATTTATATATTTGTTTATTTTATTATTTATAGGGGGTACCATGCTGCGGTTAATTTTAACCCCCTTAATCCGAAACAAAAGACGAAGTTTTTTAAAAATAAAAAATAATTCATATATTGTTATAATAAAATTAAGTTAAAAATAATGTTTCCATTAATTCATTAAATAAATAAAAATATATAAATAAATAATATAAAAAAATAATAAAACTACATAAATACATAATTCATTTATATAATTTATTTGCAATAAATTATAGGAATTAATGATTTCTTCAACTATTTTTATTATTCTTTATATTATTTATTTATAAATATTTTTAAATATTTGTATATTTAAATTCCTTACAACTGAGTAACGAAAAAAACCTTCTCTTTTTCTTGAGTTTCTTTATCGTGAAATTCTGCAGTAACTGATGAAAAATAAATGTTAAAAAAATAAATAAAATAACCATTTTTTCGGTCCGGTGAATCCCGTTAAAATTCGATAAAAAATTCTATTGTTGTAATTATACAGTTCAAAGGTTTTCAGCTGCAAGGAATTATTTTTTGAAGCGTTCACCCAACCCCTTAAGGAGGAAAAAAATGAAACGAAAATGGTCGTGCGCATGCGCATATGATAATTCGTAAGAGAGTACGAGGCCGGATCTCGTCCTGACGATGACGCTTTTATTTTGGCCGCAATAATAATCCACAGTGATCGACCGCTGCAAACGATAAGGACCCACCGGAATCGAAGCGAAATCACCACTTGGCATTTCGATGAAGGATTAGCCTTACGCCTGTCTTAAATTCTTTTGCACGCGTTTATACACGCGCGCACGCGCACACACGAATTTAAAACAAATATTTGTTTTGTATCTCTTGTGGTCCAGTTGAGATAACGGAGTCTCTTTCTCGAGGGATCAATTTGGACTCCGTCCGTTCATCATTTTCGTTCGTCGCCAATCGTTCCACAGACTCCGTGGAATTTTAGCAGATCCGCCTTGCTGAAGAACAAAAAAACGACGATCATTTTCAATGTTTTTTACTGACGAGAGTATTGGGTTTGGGAGACTGAAATTTTACGAGAAAATGTCTCGGAGTCTCGTTAGGCTAGAGGTTTTTTATTGTTAAAAAATATTGATAAACAATCGAGTTATTGTTTATTATGCGAATAAACAAAAGACAGGTTAGTTTTGAAATATTTTTTTCTGACGAGAGTATTGAGTTTAGGAGGTTGAAATTTTACGAGAAAATGTCTCGGAGTCTCGTTAGGCTAGAGGTTTTTTATTGTTAAAAAATATTGATAAACAATCGAGTTATTGTTTATTACGTGAAGAAACAAAAGACAGGTTAGTTTTGAAATATTTCTTTCTGACGAGAGTATTGGGTTTAGGAGGTTGAAATTTTACGAGAAAATGTCTCGGAGTCTCGTTAGGCTAGAGGTTTTTTATTGTTGAAGTATATTGATAAACAATTAAGTTATTTTTTTCGATATGGGTGAAAAAAACTTAATTCATAAATTTAATATTAATACCTATATAGTATTATTGATATAGAACAATAATCAATTAATATCAACTCGATCACTTATTAACGACGAACAAATAAATGTAATAAAAATATATAATAAAATTTTGCTCAATTATAGAAAATGTTGAAGACGCCATTCTATAGCCTGAGCCGAACACCCAATTTCGAAAAATTGACGGTTCAACCCAAACAATCTGTGTCCACGATAAACCCATATGTCCCTTTCGAATAAATAAAATTTAAAAAAAAAATTAAAATGATTAATAAAATATAATTAAAAACGGAAAAAAAGATGAATAAAAATGAGAATCTTTTAAGTAATTATTTTTTGAGGATGCGAAGACATTCAACAGTCTCGATTTACCGGCGAGTGATTATCGATCGAAACTATTTCTCTGGAATGTGTAGGCTCGTGCTTCGGAGCTTTCGTAAAAAGACATACACCTACGTTACTTTGTTTTTTTGTATGTATTCGTTGTTTTTCCCTTTCCTTTTATTTTTACTTATTTTTCTCGTTCCTCGTCTTCTTCCATCAAACGGTATTTAAAGAGCGATTCCCGTCGAGATTTATTTGTCCGGATCGGTGAGGTTCTACGTTCCGTGCGTTGTGTCTACCAAGCATGCGTAAAGCCAGAGCCGCAGTAGTAGAAACTGTCCGATTCCACTGACAAGATTAATTTCTATGGCGGAGCGCGTTCAACGGTGTCACGTGTGTTACGTGACGTCCACAGAGTCGGGTATTCCGAGACCAGGACGGTCCTAGAAATAGTCATTATGCGAAAGGGCTTCTATTCGTCGAGAGTGATTTTGGGGACATTATAATTTATGTATAGTTTAGTATGGGGACATTCAACGTCCTGGAAGTAACCATTACGCGAATCGGCATCTATTCGTCGCGAGTGATTTTGGAGACGTTATAATTTATGTATCGTTTATTATGGGGACATTCAACGTCCTGGAAGTAACCAGTACGCGAATCGGCTTTTATTTGTCGGCAGTGATTTTGGAGACACTAGGATCGACGTATCGTTGACTATAAGGACATCGAAAGTCCTCAAAACAGCCAGCTGAATTGAAACTTCTCCAGGGATTCGGTTATTTCTCAGAAGTAATTTCGGGGACGTTAGAATTGATGTATCGTTGAGTATGGGGACATCGAATGTCCTGGAAGTAGCCATTACGCGAATGGACCTTTATTCGTCGAAAGTGATTTTGGAGACATCGAAATTTATGTTTCGTTGATTATGGGGACATCCAAAGTCCTCAAAACAGCCATTTTGTTTCAAACATCTCCAAGGAGCCAGTTGTTTCTCGAAACTGTCGTAAAACCATCCATTGCAACGATTGAGTCTTTTTTCGTCGGGAGTGATTTCGGGGACTCCTGGATCGACGCAACGTTGATTACGGGGACAATGGGCGAGGACGACGTCCTTGAAATAACTTTTCCACATAGACTCGGAACGAGACGCACCGGAGTGATTTCGAGGACCTCGTTTTTTCGTCTCGTTTACTGGAATGCTGGAGTAAAAAAGTTTCCCGCGTCCTCGAAAGAGCCAGTACGCTGGTCGTGTATAAGGCAACCGTAACGGGGACGCGTAATGACACGAAATATGCACACGACACGAAAAGGCCTTGGTAAGGACGCTCGTCGTTTCTTGCGCAAGCGAGGAGAGTCCAAGGTGTGCGCTCGGTGAGTACTCACCGAACGGAGATCGTAAATTCGTTGCGTTAAAAGGCGCAAGGCCATTTTTATTCCATCTCACTCAACGAAATTGGGTCTCTCGATTCTCTCTATCGATTTCCAACTTTCTCCCCCTTCCACCTCTTCCTACATCAACGAATAAACAAAATCAAAGTCGAATTTTTTTACAGTCTACGAATCTTCATGAAAGTTAACATTGGAAATGGAGTGTATTTATCCAGGAAGGGACACGCAATGATCATTGTATCTCGAATCAGCTGGGCATTGATTACAGACAGGCGAAACAAGAACTTCCGGTTTTTCAATTGATCGTAACGAAAACGAAGGAAATTATCTTTTTAAGACTATAACAATTGAAAGATGTAACAATTGTTGTTTAAACTGTTCATATAGTATATTATTTAATATATAATAATTTTGTATAATATATTATATATTTATTATAAACAATAATATGATAAATTTTATGTAACTAAATAATCAATATTATTACTGCAAATTGTTACGGAACCGATATTAATATTGATTTATTAGTTACTCGTATAATAAGTATAAAATATTAATTATTATATATTACATAACAATTAACCCTAAATTATAATACGATATATAATAATATAAAATTTCATTTTTAATGAGCTGTTTATAAGGTTAACTAATTACGACGAGAACGAAACTTATAAATCCACGATACGCTCAATATTTGCACAACTCTGCCCACGTGCTTCATCCAGTAATTCAGTTCTTCCGGAAATCGGAAGATTTCCAAAAACTGGACTGATCAACGGCTCCAGGAAACGTAGGAAAAGCTCTGGATGAAAAAAAAAACAAATAAAAAAGAAAATAAAAAATGAATAAGTAAAAAGTAATAATCATAAAACATTCAAAATGAATAAATAAAAAAAAATATTAATAAACAATCCAACATGAATAATTAAAAAATAATAATAATGAAAAATACAAAATGAATAAATAAAAAAAATATTTATAAAAAATCCAACATAAATGAATAAAAAATAGTAATAATAAAAAATTCTAAATAAATTTATAAAAAATTATAAATAAATTTATAAAAAATTTCAAATATAAATAATAAATAAAAAGTAAATAAATAAAATAAAACATGAATTTAATGATTTTGTTACGCGAATCGAAACGAAAATGAAATTAACGAGGCTGTTACCAATCGTTCGTTCAAACAAGACTGCACATTGTCATTAGGTAGGTATACACTTTAATGGACTGTTCTTTCTCTCAACGATCACGAACAGCAACAATGAACGATCGGAATAGATCGTGGAAATAATAGGTTTGTCGAGCCAGCGAAGCAACCAGCCTTTACATTACGCATCACGATTGGAATTGATCCTTTTTTTTTTTTTTCCTGTCGTTTCTCGAATTCCCGAGGCTTGTTTATCCTCGATTTATGCATTCGTTCGCTCTTACGTATGGACGTTTCTGTACAGTGGATTTTCTTCCTATACAATTACGTAACAAACAGAACGAGAGAAACGACGAAGAAAAAGAATGAGCCGGTTGCGCTCGAGGCAAGGTCGATCAAGAATTTCGCACGTGGCGAACACCTTTCCAACTTACAAGAGAGAAAAAGAGAGAGAGAGAGAACGAAGAGGAAAACGAGACGAAAAAGACAGGTGGGAATTATTTTATCTTCGGAGTAAAAAAATTTTCTTCGACTTCCAATCATTGAAATCCTACGAGTCTTTTCCCTGACGAGAAAAAAAAATTTACTTCTCAGTAGAATATCGTTTTTTTTTTGTCCATTTTTTTTACCAATTTTTTATAAATGTTATTATTTTTTTTTCGATCAGAAAAAAATTCACTCCTCAACGGAAATTTTTTTTTGCCATATTTGTTTTTTGAATTTTTGAAATTTAATTTTTCGAATATCTGATTTAGGAATTTTTACATTACAGAATTTTTAGTACTGCTTTTTTTTTAATTTGTATAGTTGGTTTTGTTTGAATTTTTTAAATTTCAGGATTTTTGTTTGAATTTTCGGAATTTCTGTTTGAATTTTTTGGTTTCCAAATTTCCGAACTCTTGTTCCCATTTTTTCGAACTTCGAATTGTAAATTTCGAATATCCGAACTCTTGTTCGAATTTTTTTGAATTCTGAATCTTAAATTTCGAATTCCCGAACACTTGACCAAATTCTTTAAAATTTTCAAAATTTTGTATAGTGAATAAAAATTTTCAAATTTCCGAATTAAAGTCCGAACTTTTCGAAATAAAAAAAATAATGAATTGTAAATAAAAATTGTCGAATTTCCAAACTAATGTTCGAATTTTTTGTAGAATAAAAAAAAATGTTGAATTTCGTGATAATTGTTTGAATTTTTTAAATTGTTATTTTTGGACATCCTTTCGAAATTAGAATTTATTAATATTTTTCGTTTTTCATTTTGAGTTTGATGAAAAAAAATATTTTCGGTCTCCTTCCAGGATCTTTTAGGCGATACGTAGAGATAAATAAAGATGAGAGGGAGGGAGGGAGGGAGAAAGCTAATACCCGGAACGAGGCGGATCGAAAAGAGGTTCGTGAAACCCAGGAGCGGTGTTTAAGCTATGGGCCATCTGCGGTGGCGATGACTTTACCCGCGATGAACCACCGATTTATTTGAATAAACGGAATAATAAACTCGACGTACAAGAGTTGGATCACGGAAGGCAGGCGGTTCGGGTCTGGAGATAACCGGCGAGAAAGCGCTATGGATTTCCGGGCAAAACCGCGAATAAAACGTATCAAACGCGATTAATCTCGAAATCGTAATCGCACTCTTCTCCCGCCGGAAATTTCGCATTTTCAGAGTTCATACCCTTTTTTTTTAATTATTTAACAAAATAAAGTCGAACTTTTCCCGCGAGACGGCAAAAGGATCGGTATTCTTGCGAATAATACCGATTTTCTTTATCCGAAGGAATCAATATTTTTCGAGTCGAGTTTTTCGATATTTACGAATGTGGCGAAAAATCGGTTCTCTAATGATGAAAAATCGGTATTTTTAGATCGAAGAATCGGTTTTTTTAGGTAGCAAAATCAATTTAAAAGATTCTTTCTTCTTCGGTTCTTTTTCGATGGAAAATCGGTATTTTTAGGTTGAGAAATCGGTATTTTTAATGCCGAGAATCGGTATTTCCCGTGAGGAAAATTGGTATTTTTAGTGTAGAAGAATTAATTTAAAAAATCGGTTTTTTTTTTCATGGAAAATCGGTATTTTTATTGCCAAGAATCGGTATTTCCAGCGGTGAAAATCGGTATTTTTAGTGTAGGAAAATCGGTATTTTTAGTGTAGAAGAATCAATTTAAAAAATCGGTTCTTTTTTATAGAAAATCGGTATTTTTATTGCCAAGAATCGGTATTTCCAGCGGTGAAAATCGGTATTTTCATTTAGAAAAATCGATATTTTTAATGCCGAAAATAGATGATTCCCGCGATAAAAATCGGTATTTTTAGTGTAGAAAAATCAATTTTAAAATCGGTTCTTTCTCGATGAAAAATCAGTATTTTTAGATTGAAACATCAAAATTTTTTTATAGAGAAATCGTTATTTTCTGTGCGGAGAAATCGATATTTGGATTGTCGAAAATCCGAATATGTTAAAAATGAACATTTTTTTAATCGGTAATTTTTTTACGGGTTTAAAAAAACGATACGATTCTATTCGAGGTTTTTCCAAACAAGCCCAAACTATTACCGATACCAAAATTACTATGCAAATATTCACGTGCGCAACTATATTTTTGGTTCTTTTATTTATTAAAATTTTTTATTCGAGAGCTTGGCAAAACAGACGGTCGATATTTTTTCACCTCATAAACGATTAAGGGTCATAAAAAAGTATTTATTTTTTTTTCCTTTTGAGTTTTAAGCTCGATGAAATTTTCTCCAGATCTCGCGCGTGGGAGAAACGGACGAGGATAAATTTAAGACTCGAATTACGAAAAGAAAAAAAACAGATCGAATAAATGATTTATCAATTTTTTTCAATTGAAATAAATTAGTCTAAATTATAATTAATTATTTTTACTTATAATTTTTATTTCGAAGAAAAGTAAAAATACTTTAAATTTATTATTAGTTTATAATTACAATTATTATGATTACAATAATTAAAAAGTTATAATTTATGATTATAAAAATATTTATAAAAAATTAATAAAAACAGTTTTTATTTAAAAAAAAATTATCGAGCAAGCTAAAAAATCAGAACTTTGTTGTTGTTGTTGTTTTTTTTTTTTTTTAATCAGGAAATAGTATTATCCCATCCGTGGTACGATCAGTTTCGATTCCACTGCGAGTTAATGCGCCCGCGTGTGTGCATGCACGTATCATTGATGGTATCGCGGAGGCGATTAAATCGAGATCGATCGGAATCGTGATCGACGAGCATTTGAATATACAGGGTGACAATTCTGAGGCACTCGTATTTAATTAAAAAATAAATATAACATTTAGGAAAAATTGAACAATAAATATATTATCGATTTACATTATAAAATATTAACCAATAAATTTATATTATGGAAATGGACAGATAATTAATGAATTATTTATACATTTAATTAATTATCATTCAATTTTCAATAAATTAATTTTGTATTTTTAATCAATACGATAAATAAAAATAAAAAATAAAAAATTAATCAAACGAACAATAATTTTGCTAATGAGAAGAACGAGCTATTTTCTTTTATAAAAAAATCTTATCGCAATATATATTTATAATTAATACAATTCGTTACAACAAAAATTATTAATAAACAAATAATTCGTTTTATAAATAAAATAAAAGTGAATAAAAAAAGAAAGAAAAAAATTGCATAACCTAAGCAAATATAGTAAAAAAAAATGCCACAAAATTGGACGTTTAAACAGAAATACTTTTGGGTCACCCTGTACATCCCCATCTACGAATAAATTATTATTGCGCGGGTAAAATCTAGTCACGAATAAATAGCGAATACACAATACCCGACATAAAAAGGGGTCTTACTACGCCAACGTAACGAGAAAACGTCACTTCGAAGACTTTCGTCTATGGTCCTCAAAGTAGCCAGATGTCCCGATAGTAAACGTTTGGTCGGTGAAAACGTCCTCGAAATAACCTTCCGTCATTCAAATATTCCGTTTGAACGTTCGAATGGATCTGCGAGCAAATGCAAAATGGTATAGATCCCTGTGGAATTTCCTTTCACTCACCACCACGTTGTCGTTTGTCGTCGTCATCGTCATCATTTCGTAGCGCCGGATCCCTCGTACGTATACCCCGCAAAAACTTTATTTTCCGCCACCAACAATGGCCGTTATTAGCGTTGACCGATTTTGCAGGTGGATTGTTCGCAAGCTCTGCTCCAGAAACTGATCTACCGTGCGAAATCGATTAATCACGTGACCCTGCCAATCTAAACAACCGTCCAACGTTTAATACGTGTAATATGTATATAAACCTCTACAAACAGGGTGTCCCATTCGTATAGCTGTTTATTTGAATTTATTTGAATTATTATTTATTATTAAATTGATTACAATTATTATTATTGTTTTATTATTTTTTGGAAGTTATTATTGGAAATTATTATTATTATTTATCAAATTTATTACAGACAATTGTTATTATTTTTATTTACGTATTATTTTTTGGAAATTATTATTGTTATTATTATTTATCAAATTTATTATAAACAATTATTATTATTATTTACGTATTATTTTTAAATCATTATTGTTATTATTATTTATCAAATTTATTATAAACAATTATTATTATTATTTGCGTATTATTTTTGAATCATTATTGTTATTATAGTTTAGCCAAATTATTCTTTATAATTATTATTAATATTTTTTGATAATACTAGATCGTTATCTCGAATTATAGCAATTTCAATATCAAGTACAAAATTGTAATTAATTTGAAAATGAATAATAAATTAATTTTATAGAGTTCATTAATTACAATTTAATTTTTAATATATTTATTTAAAAGAAATTAATTTTTTTTCTTATTAATACAATAAATAAACATTAAAATATTAATTTTACAAATATTAATTTTTCTGATGAAGGGAACTAGCTATTTTTTTTTGTATAAAGAAATATTATTTATTTATAAAATTGTTATTGAAATTATATCGCAATATATTTATAGATTGCGATATAAGAAAAATTATTGAATTTATTTATACAGTAAACAAATCATTCGTGTTATACAGTAAATTTTGTAATTAATTGAAATAAAATTTTTTTTGTTCAGATCAATAAATATATTATTATTGTTATTATTGTTTATCGTATTTATTCTGAATCATTAATATTATTATATTATAATTCTGGATGATGATCGAGAATTACAAAAACTAATGAAATAAATTTAAAAAAATGTCTAATTAATTTGAATTTCAGTTGCAATTTTTATTTCGAAATAAATGAATGTTATTAATTTTTTAAAATTCTTTTAATTGATTCTGATGAATTTTTGATAAATTTATTTTTTTTTTAATATAAAATGAACAAATGACGTAAGAGCACCCTGTATAGAGGAATATCATCCAGGTGGTGTAGCATTAAAAAAAAATCCACGTATCCAGTAGTACACATACGCTATTGATTTGCGCAATCGATCTCACGAGATCCGGTGTTTTGCAGCTAGATCGTATAAACTTCAAACAAAGCAGGTCAATCGGATCTCGTAATGTACAATTGAGTTTGCCGCGCGCGCGTGTCTTTACAATCGGATTTATAGTTTCGTCATAAATTTGCCGTTTTATATCGAGGCAATCCGAGACTCGAGAGACCGATTATAATATACGAACCAGCATCATATTTTTTTTTTTCAGTCCCTTCTATCTCGTTGTTATTTTTATTATTGTTGTTTCATCATTAATATTTATGTTGTTGTTGTTTTTGTTGTTGTCGTATCGTTGAATTATCAGGGATCTCGTTTTTGTAATTGTCGTTGCCATCGTTTTCGTTGTTTTTATTGATGGTGTTGTCGTTGTTTTTATTGTCGGTATAGCCGTTGTTTTTATTGGCGTTGTTTTTATTGATGTTGATGGCGTTGTTATAATAGAGGTTGTTGTTGTTGTTTGAATTGAAGTTGCTGTCGTTGTTTGAATTTAAGTTGTTGTCGTTGTTTGAATTGAAGTGGCTGTCGCTGTTTGAATTGAAGTTGTTGTCGTTGTTTGAATTGATGCTGTTTTCGTTGCCATTGTTGTTGTTGTTGTTGTTGCTATTGACGTACTGCTGTTTTTGTTGTCGTTATAATTTGTTGTTTCAATTTTTATTGTTGTTGCTGTCCCTATTGCTTCTGTTATTGCTGTTGTTTTTGTTGCTGTTGCTGTTGTTGTTGTTGCTGTTGTTGTTGCTGTTGCTGTTGCTGTTGCTGTTGCTGTTGTTGCTGTTGTTGCTGTTGTTGCTGTTGTTGCTGTTGTTGCTGTTGTTTCTGTTGTTTCTGTTGTTGCTGTTGTTGCTGTTGTTGCTGTTGTTGCTGTTGTTGCTGTTGTTGCTGTTGTTGCTGTTGTTGCTGTTGTTGCTGTTGTTGCTGTTGTTG
>JAPYZI010004088.1:0-14929 GCA_030523105.1 Ophioninae sp. A BG-2022a
TATATATATATATATATATATATATATGTTGAAGCTCTTCCGGTTGATACAAAAAAAGGTATTATCGATTGTGATCGAAAAGACGTAGAGTTAAGGAAGCTCAAAGTCCTGGAGACCGAGGGCTCCGCAATATTACGAAAAAAAAAATTACGTATTACTATCGCACTATTCTAGTTCCATTCAAAGCTCTATAATCATTACTATTACTATTATTATTATTATTATTATTATTATTATCATTATCATTAGTTATCTCGATTTCGATTCAGCAGAGTTTACGTTTGTTAATTTTGTATTAATTAGCTTATAGCGCATTCTTGTAATATTAATTACGGATGTAGAACCCGATGAGAGGGTCTTGCGTCCAAGAACTGATCCGTGAGATATTGGAGGTTTCGGTAAAAGGCCGGTTGCACGCGGCCCAGGCCCGCTGACGATCGTGACTACATTTCATAATCGTAGATCTTTTTCATTGAAACGGTTGTGTCCCCGGCCGTAAAAGAACATAGAAAAAGAAACGATGGAAGATAAATACGTAACGATAACTCTGCCCAATTGGCGGCTGTCGAATCATTTGTTTTAACAAAAAGATCGCGAATTTCATACGTAACAATACCTTTGTTTTCCTCCGCTTTTATAGTATTATCGAAATAACGAAAAGAACACGATTGATGACCATTGTTATCGAGTAATCGTCGCGATTCGAGAACGGAGAGAGAATTCTTCTGGCCTCGTTATTAACGCCCTGCGCCATGGTGGCCATTGAATTTTCTCTATTCGGGACTCTACCAGTTGCGTCGAATGTGCTATTATACGAAAAGTACGAAATACAGAAGAGACGAATGATAGGAATTAAGTGCTCGTAGCACTGAGATCTCATTGTATTAACGACTTATAAAATAAAATGCGTTGAATAATACGCTCTGATCCAATCTTCTTCGCGCTCGTATCCCATATGTGTCAATTCCATTTTTCTAGTTTCTTAGGAAGATAATTGCAGCGAGAAATATGACCACCGATAAACTGGCAAAAAATACTTGCTGCGAGCTGCAATATTTTTAGTTTGTTTCAAATACAGTCATCGTAAAGGTGAGACAATTGCTCTTCGCTCCAGTAGCCAAGCTACCGGCCGAAGTGCGGCTTAATGGTAACCCATCGAAATAGTGAGCACTGGTGTACAAAAATTAGAGATAATTATCTCCTTATATATACAAAACTCATAAATCATTGTTGCGTCGCGCAAAAAGGCAGCTCCGTCAATCCTTAAAGCGGTTGTTCATTGAAAATTCAATTGTAGTTAAAATTAATCAATATTTCATGAGCTATATGAAACTGCGGATTATTATCGTTAATATGTCTACCCATAATTTACTGTAAAATTCAATTAAATATAGGTTTCATAGGTAGTACGTACTTTATTATAAATAGCATGGATATATTGCGCAGTACACGTTTAGATGGATTTGACCTCTTGATATCTCGCTTAATATTGTTAACCCAGGATGTATATACTAGATTTTCGAGGGCACTGTGCGTATATTGGATCTTTTAGAGAACAGTCGGAGCTTCCTAGGCTTCCAAAAGAGAAAAAATTCTCGGTTACTTATTGAAGTGTCTACTACATGGCCCAGCGGCTACCAAACTCTAAAGTTTAAAACCATTGTTAATAAAAATTGAACAAAATTAAAAATATAAGTGAGAAATATGAGTTTCAAATTTTGACTGTTCCTTCAAAGACCCAGTATACACACGCTGGATTAAGACTGGAAATGGGAGGCTAACACGTTGAAATTTTAGGCAAATTGAAATTTCCATTCGCAAAGCCGTTTTTCTCTCGAGCGTGGTTGAAACGCAGCACCGTTACGTACATGTAGTCAAGGAGTTTGAATTCGTCACTGTTGAGAACCGATATTTCTACCGCTGCCGTTTTCAATATCAGGGTCAATTTATTCAAGATATTGATTTTCGATAATGAGTTAAAGAAAATTACATTGCAGACAATACAAATTAATAACTTTTTATTTATTAACTCGTAGTAATTCTTGTAAGTTAAAGATAGGTTATAAAAACAATTACCAAAAATCACCAACTTAACCTCAAAGGACAACTACACCAGAGTTTCCTGAAGTCTGGAAAAAGCAACCTGCCACGAACGTTCTTTTTTTAAATTCTACAACCGATGTTTCATTCGTTCGCTGCTAAGGATTGAACGCGGCCCGTTTGGCCGAATCGATAAAACGATCGGAAATTAACGCAGATAATCACATTAAAGAGGTACGATTAGTTCTCAGGGGTCAAGAAAGAATCTAAAATTATCTTATTCACAATTTCTCTAACATACGGTCCTTTGTCATGAATATTCGTATTATTGATTTTAATAGACTGGATTTGTGCGGAATGATTCCTATATTGTATATTAACTAACAAAAAAATATGAAGAGTTAAATTATCAATGACTCAGGAGTAGTCTACGCCATGTTCATAATAACAGTAGTACCGTAGAAACGACCGAAAAACGTCGCAGAAAATCTTTCAGGAACCCCTTCAAATAACTTAGAACTACTGAATGAGATTTAATACGGTAAGTAGAATGTTAAACGAATACTCTAATCTAAAAGCTACGCGATTGTGAGTATTTGTGAATAATGGAATAATTGCTTCATGATTTCCAATTTTGTTTACTGGTACTCGCATCTTGCAGTCACTTGTATTCAAATCGAATGGTTTCGAAGTCACGCTAGGTTGTGTTTACCAAACAATTCAGCTGTTACACCCGGTGTTGCCAACTGCGACTGTTATTTGATCGTTCCGATCATTATCAACCGGAAATTGAACCCTTTTTTGTAATGTAGCTCTTGAACTACACGGTGAAATTCATTTTTTTAAATAAATTTCAATATCGAAATCCAGTTTTCTAACGTCCCAAGATGGATAAGTGGGCAGCAAAATCGGAACACTGACTGAACTTCCGATCGAACGTCTCCATAAAACGACGTGCTTCATTAACTCAACGTGCTAAACTTTGGAATTTTATGACGAAGAACTGAACGGTCAATATAGTTTAAATTTTTACAAACGATGTATAAACTATTAGTTAAAATGATAAAAAAAATGTCAAATCCGTAAGTTTGGATTTTCGTGTAATGATCGTTCCTCTTTAATAGTTTTAGAATTTATCTCGAGAGTTCAAACGTTATACAATATACGTTAACTTCGTTAATCGACGATTGTACGACGACGATTTGCAATAACATCAATAATACCAGCACATAAAGAAAAGTTGTCTTTACTTTGGACCGGACCCGCCTACGGACATGTATTTCGACCCGCTGAATCCGAATTTGAAGTCCGTTTGGCGAAGTCACCCTCCACTTTTGAGTGCGATGCAAAAAACCCAGAAAAAGGCAAAAAATTGCGAAAAACTGCAGTTTGAGCGATGAAAAAAATTTTGTGCACTCGGACCAAGTACGATTTTTATGTATTTCAATTAACAGAATCTGAATCTCAACGTTAATTAGCCCGTTGAGCCGTCAAAATTTGAAAAAATAGCAAAAAACCCAAAAAAATTGCATTAAATCATGAAAGATCGAAATTATAATTGAGTAAATTGAAATACATAAAAATCATACTTGATCCGGGTCCACCAAAATTTTTTCATCGCTGTGACTACAGTTTTTCGCAATTTCTTACCTTTTTTTAGTTTCTTGCATTTTACTCAAAAGTGGAGGGTGCCCGCGCCAAACGGACTTCAAATTCGGATTCAGCGGGTCGAAATATACGCCCGTAGGTGGGTTCGGTCCAAAGTAGAGACAACTTTTTTTTGCGTTCCAGTGTAATTGAAGGAATTATTGCGTTTATCAATAAATTGACAAATTGATTTATATGAACTTGAAAACGCTATAATCAAATAAAAGTTACGTTCCGATACTCCCAAAGAATATTTATCGGAGCGAGGAACCTTTCTTCTTTCATTAGTTGTAACGTCCCATAAAACATTCGTCAGTACTCAACGCGATCGTTAAAATTCGATTTGTTTACGTGTCTTGTTTTTTTTCTCTTATCACCATCGATGTCCCTTTATCGACAAAGTGCAGCAACGCGGCGCGATGCGAAGATACAAGGTAAACACGACTGCAAGAAAGGATCGAGTTAAATACACGAAATCATGAGTGGCGATGGATCATGAAGAATAACTGTACAGGCGAGCTAGCGAAACTTTGCGCAAGAAGCGAATGAACGGAATTTTTAGAAATTGCAGGAATCGCATTAGCAGAAAAAAACGACACTTTCGACGTGTCTTTTTTTCTTGTGTTATAGACACATCGTTGACTACCGCGTATTGGCGAACATCCGTGTCAAGTCGACGGAAAAAGATACAATTACTCGCAAACAACGAATCATTATCAAGAACCGCGTATTTTCAATTTTTCAATTTTTTGGGTTTCTATGGATTAGATTTTCAATAAAATCACGAATACAGTCAACATTCGTCCGCTTTATCGTGAATCGTCTCAGCTTTTGGATGCTACCGTAAAAAACGCCTTATCATTTCCACGATGACTCTCCTCTCTCGTAGATCTCCGATATTCATCATAATGCAAGCTTTTTGAATTATTGCGTTCTTGATTAGTTCCGTAGAGATAGGAGGGATTAGCCGTGATCATGGGAGAGCGATCATGGTTTGACGTAAAAAGAAGTATCACTGTGCGATTCGTCGAGGCCGCGTGGTGGGAAAATAAAAAAAGAAAAAGAGGCAACGTCGTTGAGTGTTTATAAAAGGATTCGGGAGTACGCGATGTTTCGATATCTCCGCGATCGTCGACTTCGTAGCATTGGAGCCGAAGGCCTCAGTCTCTGGCGTATACTCCACCGGAGATACGCACCACTTTCGTTCGTGAAAACGAGTTTTCGTTTGATCCATCGGTCAAGGTCACTGGCTTCCTCGCCCTTTTCGCGTATCTCGTGCACCAGTGACCAATTATTGTATTCGTTCTCACCGGTCGGTTTTGTGCGTTCCGTCGTTTTCGACCGATTCGAACAGTGACGAATTTTCGTCCACTTTGCGAAATGGGACAAACGCAAAGCTGGTCCTCGTGAGTATTGAAATCAGGCTAATCGCGTTATCCACATTTCCCGCGAGAGACGTTAACTGCGAGCCAACAAGTATACGTGTAAATGTAAACGCAATACGCAAACATGCTAATGGTTTCTTGCAAGCTTCATTGTGTTACCAATTATCGTTTCTCTCGAAAAGTCATCGCTGCAACGTTCGAAAACAGCTGTTGCCATCGCCAGTATTTTTCTTGAAAAATAGGATCTTTGCGATTGAAAATAAAACTCCTGACATCCAGTAACGAAAAGGGGATCGTTGTTTGTTTAATTTTAGAGAAAATCTCGTTAATCTTACAATAAATAACTATCGTACGAATAAAAACGATCCAACGAATTTCATTGTTTGTATTATATTATACATAAAAAATTATTTTCGTTCGATCGATCGGCGGAAAATATACTAAAAAATCACTGTATAAATTTAAAGAAATTTCAATTATATTTTTGATCAATTAGATTTTTATCGGTGAAAAAAAAGAGCAGTAACGTATTCGCCGTAATTTTTTATTTACTTGCATTTGAAGGATCGGGCACTCGAACGTTTTTGAAAGTTCTTTCAAAATATATTATTTTTAATTAAAAGCAGAAAAATTGGTCAACCCCGTGAATAAAGCGCACGTTTCTCAAGTATCCATGCGTGAGATTTATATAGATCGTTACTTTTTTATTTGATATATTTCATAAACTTTACTCGTAATCTAACAAAATCCTAAATGTTTTTCCATTTCTTGTCAATAATGAATTTCGGATAATAATAGCTGCGAAAACCCGAGCAGATTTATTCCGTGCCAATTCGAATGATTCCTTCAACCTTTCGACCAGTCATTAACGGGATAACTTAACTTCGCTCAATAAGCTTATCGCCTTTTAACTCGGTTGCGGCAGTGTGGTCGCGCTATACTTTTCGTTCCTACTTTTTTCCTTCGATCTTATCTCCGTTCAAGACTCGCGCGAGAAAACAACGTTTAGCCCGGTACAAAATCGTGTTTCACTGATCTACTTCGCGAAAGCCACACTATCCAAGCGGCGCTTGTGAAATACCGTTTAAGAAAAACAAAATACAGAGAGAAAGTTCCGAAATTGCGCTAACATAATTCCACGAGTCCCCCAGCCTCCGATCTATTCGTGGTTGTCATTTTTGCGATATTCTCGAAAACGGCAACTTAGATTGCGACGTAATATCGGTAAGGTCGTTCAATGTTCCACACTGTTGCGACTCACATTTTCTCGTCGCCTCTCTTTATTGCCAATTCATAGTCTTTTTTTCCTTTCAGCAAAGTCAAATCACTTATTTCTGCAGGAAAATAAAAAATTACGCCATTGGAGGATAAATATTCATTTTTTACTATTATTATTACTGTTTGTGTGATTTTTATCAGCAGGATTATTATTCTTGCCGTTACTATCATCACTCTCGTATTCGTCGTTCCTATTATTACAAATACTACAGGAGAAGATGACGCCTGTTGTTCATTTATTCGTTAATATTATTGTTCGTTATGATTATCATTATTATTATTATGTAATTGTCGTTGCGTCTAGTATCATGAGAGACTCCATGGCTTATTATAATTATTACTACTCGCCGTTTGATAAATACGACAAAAATATGACGGAATTTTTTCGATAATACGGGGAAGACTCTTTTGATAATAACGATGAAGGGCACTAGTATCCATCTAGTGCCGCGAACACAAAAAAAACTACTAAAAAATTCTCCAATTTACTAATGTATACTTTTTCTTCCGTTACTTCGGTCCAGAGAGCTGGTGGGCGGCAGCGTTCAATTATGGATCAATGGAGTTCCCTATACAGGTACGAAGGAAACCCCATATCTGTCATTGATTCATTGCTCGGAGCGTTTAATAAAGTGCGACCGGAAATTTTGACAAGAGCATCCTCCGGATTTCACAAGAGAACGGAAAAAGCACCCGTGGATAAAAGGAAGAGGATTTTGTTTCGGTCTCCTCGCTGTAAATAAGTAAAAATAATAACAGGACGTGACGGGAATACGCGTTGGGAAAAGTATCAATTTTTTCATTGGGCTTCGATAAACATACACACAAACACGCGCGCACGCACACATGCGAGCGGAACCAACCCGTTGAGCTACCGCGTACCGTGCTTGCCAGGAGAATGGGGAGTTCGAATCTCAGTCGCGTACGTTTCGACGTCAAATGTTTTTCCTCGATATTTCGTGGCGAAATAAGACTAGTTTCATCACTGGGTAAAGAGAGGAGGGGGGGGGGGGCTCATAGGACCGTTTGTATCGGTATAGGCTTTCGGCAGTTTCCCTATACCCACGATGAATACGATACAGAGAGGGAAGTCAGCTGTCGTTGCACAGACCGAGGTAAGTTGGAACGAGCGGCGCGAGGGAGGGGGGGATTGGAGGGTAGAAGACGACGAGGTTGGGATTCGTAGAAAGGGAAACACTCTGTACGACCGGAACCATATAGGTACAATATTATATATATATATGTGCATACGGTGCAGTAGTTACGACTATGAAGAACACGCACACAGGCGTTTCTCTTTCAACAAGGAGATACCACGACGTAATGAGACGGTATCAACGTTCCTCCTAGTCATAACGAGGTTACCATAATATATTATCCGGGTTTCGTGTCCTTTTTTCTTCTTCCTCTGCCCTTCTATGCTTGGCTGTATCGTTGGGATCTCGACGATGCGTGAAGTGGCTCGAAGCGAGGGGGCGGTGAGGTCAAAGGGGGGCGGGGCGGGAGAAACGGCAATAGACGTTACGAAATAACGAGTTCGGAAAATGATCGTTTATTGGAAAATTGTACGTTCGACTTCGTTTCCATTTCTCGTTAGGAGCAACTGATAAGTGCCTTGGGGACATAATCACGTTGCAATCCGTTTTCAACGTCGTATCAGAGGCCGGAAAAACGAAACGTCGTGCCAACTGCAAACTTCGAGTCATCGCTGTTCCTTTTCACTGATGATATTTTCGTGCCTTCTCTTTATTACGATCCGGAAAATTCTTCGGGATACGCGACAGAACATTTTTCACGAATATTTGTACGGATATGATACGGGGAAGAATGTTTCGGAACACCCATGCTGCAGCACAGGATTATGGGGAAAAAATGATTATCCGTTTACTAGAAAGAAAACGAAAGGCTCGGGAAAACTCAACCGAGGAGATGCAAAATTCTCGTTGCTTGGCTGCTCCAATTGATTTTTTGAACTTTCGCGAATTATTCGTTGATCTTAGGAATAAATGTGGGAAAAAGAAATATATAGGGAGAAATTATTCGCGTTGGATTTTCATCGTTTAAGGGAATATCGTCGAATTTGACTTCAATTATTATTTAAAGTGAAAAGTTAACATGTCCAAGCGCAAATTTATGACACGACCTAGACTCGTGAATCCCCAATTGCTATATTTTGGACTACATTTTTCGTTATATCCTTGTAATGATGAATCGTCAAAATACTGTGTACGTCTATTCTATTTTGCAAGAACAGAATATTTATTAAGAAATCTTGAAAAAAAAACGTTCGACAGATCGACGAGTAAAAATCTTTAAAGAAATGTTTATTGATTTTGTTTTTTGTTTGTGTAACAAAACGAAATAAAACGAAATATGACATTTTTGAACTTTACGAAACCATACGAAGAAATATCAGCTCGATTCCGACAAGAGTAGCACTTCCGAATTTTTACCAATTGTTCCTTAACGACCCATCGAGTTATAACTCGTCTGATTTATGGTTGGCGAATATATTGCAATTTTGTTGTTCTTCTTCTTGGGTAGTTTCGGAGGATGTGCGGCCGGAAACCACGCTAAACGTCTTCATAAGAGATCACGCGGGTCTGAAGGGAACAAAGTCGATGTGCCTCGAGGGTGGATGCGGGGCGTGTATAGTCAGCGCCGAGATTCGGGGTGAAATTATGGCTGTGAATTCGTGTCTCGTTCCTGTTTTGATATGCAACGGGTGAGCCGGTGGACCTTCGGGCGCCATTCCTCACTCCATTTTCCCAAAGAACATCAAACGTCGTAACCATTTTTTTCCATTCATCCGGAAACTCGAAACAAATTTGAAAACCATTCGATCCCTTTACTTCCGAGTCTTTCACTTCACGTTTCTGTGTTTATTTTGTTTTTCAATTCGTACAAACGCCGTGGAAATGACATCCACCTCGGTAATCGCTGCAGGCGTATCTCGTAAAAAGTACACGGTTGATGTATTTCAAGGTATACAGTCCTGCTCAAAAGTATTCGGCATTCCGCAAGTTTTCAATGCGGACGTTACATCGAATACCTCCGCGGAAACAAAAATCGTATACCAATTTACCAAACGGGAATTCAAGGCCGACAAACCCACCTTCGTTTTGCCCTTTTATTTTTATTTTTTGCCCATTTTTTGTAGTCATTTTGAAAATGCCGTTTTTTCACGATTCTTCCACTTTTCAGAATCGCATGCTGGATTTTGAAAAATGTTGTCTGGGTTTTGAACAATGTTGATTCAGTGAAAAGATCTTTGTAAAGATCACTGTTAGCTTTGGGTTTGTTGTTTTTTAATTTGCTATTTTTCCAAACCGGTTATCGGGTTTCCCTTGAAAACTGCAAGTTTCCGAGAAGTCGCTGTGTCGCGTCACTTGAAAAATATGACGATTGACGTATATAGCCTAAGAAGTAAAAAGTTGTATCTTGCTATTATGGAGTCACTGAATAATTGTTCGCATCGCTATTTCTGCTCAATAATCGACAAAAATAGCGATACAAAGAAACGGTTGAATACAAAGCTAAAAACAATTCAGTGACTTCTAAATAACGAAACAACTAATTCAGACATTTCGGCAAAAAAAGATTGCAACGTTTTCCGTAAAATACAAAACTAAAGTTAACGGGATATTCAGAATTATCCACCGGATACAAAAAATTGCAAAAATGAAAATAAAAAGGTTAAACGGAGCTGGGTTTGTCCGTTTCAAAATTCCGTTTGCTAAATCAGTGTACGTTGTTTTTTCGTCAAGATATTCGATTTTTCGTCGGAATAGGAAAAATACAGAATATCCGATACTTTTGAGCAGGACTGTTCACTGAAATAAATGAACCTCGTGCGATATTCTTTATCGTGTCGGGTTCGTCCGAATGTCCAACTGAAATGGAATTTTCGATACGATCTGTATCTCTTCCAACGTTCATTATCGATTTATATTTTACGTTATGAGTAAATATAAGTACGTAACCGCATACACAAATCGATGTGTCTACTTTTTTGATAGGTGGAAAATCAAAACAGTCGAGGGCATAGGAAACCGTAAGATTGGATATCATAAGATTCAAGCTGCACTTGCCGGCATGAATGGATCCCAATGTGGATTCTGTTCGCCAGGAATGGTCATGAATATGTACAGGTTGGTATTAAAAAGGATCTTCAGTCACAGGGACGTTTATAACTATCGGAACTCTCGTAATTATCTCTTCTCAGAATTGGCAACTGTGTCGACGCGAAAATTGATATTATATTTCGAAAAATATACTTTGATGAAACAACAGCGATAATGGAAGAACTTTTACAACATTTTTTTTTTAATTCATTCATACGTTTATTAACAAAATTGTGTACAAATTTCATGGAACATTCTGATAATCGGAACATTTATTAACAATCTCGAGAAGAATTTTTGAACACGAGGAGCTCAACTGGATACTTTATTCCAGCCATCCCATAAATCAGAAAAAAACGAGTTTTTCCTTAAACCTGATGATATTGGATATCACACGGGCGAACTTTTTTTTTCTTTTGTTAATAAGTAATAAAAGAAAATATTAACTGGAAAAACGTCTTCCAAGACCACTTTCTTATTGCACGGAACAAGTGCACGACGTTTCAAGTAAATCCGTTCATTAGATATCGGAAAAGCTTGTATACCCATTTGAGAGCACAGTTTCGCGAAGAACGCTTGTAAAGTTGCACTCGCAGTTTTATCGTTTCTATAATAAATTTCCCTTAAATCTGCGATTCCTTCGCCGTACGTTGAATCATCATCTTTAATTTAAAATTCTTGAAGAAACGTACGATCCAATTTTCGCGGTAGCCCCTTAAATGTTGCGCGACTAAAAACTGTCCGAGATATTCGTATTTCATGAATTCTAGGTAAACATTGACGAAGCAGTCGCTCGCTCGAGAATTTTTGCTTCCTCTAGCGGTATACAATCGTCAACAATTACGGATACAAATTATCATATTGTCAAATAAAATGTACGTCTTTATTGATTTTGTGAGGAGAGAAAATACGAAAATACGACGATGGAAATTATTTCGCAAATGGCAGTTTCGTGGCCGACAGTTTCTATTCGGATCGCACGTTCGTCCCGTGATAAATTACTGAACCATGATTTACAATCGTTAGGTACATTATTTTTCATCAAATGTTGCTCGATTCAATACTTTATCGGATTCGTCGTTACTTGTACACGCGCTTTCATTGATTCGTCCTTTTTCTTATTTTCTATCGCAATTCCCACCGTGGCTGTTATCTCGTCCGCAGTTTGATAGAGGGCAAAAAACTGTCGATGAAGGAAATTGAAAATTCGTTCGGGAGCAACATTTGTCGGTGCACCGGATATCGACCGATTCTCGATACCTTCAAAGGTTTCGCGTCCGACGCCGAGCCCGCATTGGCTAAAAAAATACGCGACATCGAGGTAATCGTGTTTTTTTGCCACTTGCACCTTTTCGTTATTTTTATTATTATTCAGCTCTGACGAAAAACAGCGTATCGACCACGGCAATTTTATGCGAGCGAAACGCTGTTTTTATGATATACCAAATCTTGCTGTAAATTTTAAATGTTTACGTTTCGATATTAGACGCTCAATCACGGTAAAACAGGAAAACTAATTTTGATAAAATTTTGAAAATAGGATACTTTTGAATTGAAAATAGGTTAAGATGAAAAATAGGTTACTTTTGATCACGTTATTTGTTTCGTGTCATCCGTTCGGGAGTATGAAACATCTAACCCAGAGTCGTCGAATTGAATCAACGTCGTTGAATAAAAACTACCCACTAGCTAGTTTTTATTCGAAATCTACACGGTACATATCTCGCAATTGCGTGTTTATTTAGCATTTTGAAAAATCCGTCAAGTGCGCTCAAAAAGTTGGCCTTCCTGTACTACCGTCTCATTAATTGTATCGATCCAGCTTATCTCGGTCGGTGTATGCAAGGTCAATTCATCATTACGTGTAGTCATTTTCAAAGGTTAATATTTATGTCGAAATGTCAATGCCGGATCACTTTCGTTTGCATTCTATAACTTCTAATGAAGAAATTATACATATTTGTATAATAATTTATGATTTTTCATTAAAATAATACGCAATTTGATATTTATGGCCGAGTACGAGTCGAGCCAATCGAATAATTTGATTTCTGTGCCGAGAAAATGTGGCGGCTGAGCTACAGTCAGCCCTGGCAGTCAGCTATGGTTGATAATTCCCAGACCTGTACATTGTCAAGTGCTGCGTTCCGATATTTACGCGCCCAATATGGCGAATGTCCCAAGTTGAACAGCAGTTTTCGGAACACCACCGAACCGTCAAAAGTTAACTACGAATATCTCCGCAACGACATTGGGAAGGGTGGTTTTGTTTTTCGTGAAAAAATTGAAAAATGTATGACATTTCTGAAAATTCGGTTTTCTGCCTTGCATTGATTAAGATACATATACTTTTTTATCATAATCGTTTTATTTGGTCGACTTCCGGTACAAATAACACGGAGTTAAATGAGGCTTTCATTCTTAAATATCTCTTTCAAATTATCGGCTAAGCGCCATTTTCTTTTTTTCAATCGATGCAGCGTGTTCAACTTTATCATATACTTCAAATTTATGAAAAATTAGACGAGTCGATATTTTTCACATACGTCCTTAAAAATATACGTTTCTCCACCATCTTGCTTCCTTACTTTTTTAAGCTCTTTCTTTATCACCTTTCGAGTCTCGAACAACTAGGATAAGCGTGAGTGCTGATTAGTAATTGATCATTTCTGTAGGAACTCTACAAGCTCAAGACGTGCCCTAAATCCGGAAACCCGTGCACCGGGGACTGCACCGACGAAGTTGCCAAGTCCGAGCCCCGAAGTATTCATGTGCAATTCGAAAATGCCCAATTCCACAAAATCTTGACCCTCGAAAACTTGTTCGGAATTTTCGAGAAACATCCGAAAGCAACGTACGTGCTAAATGGCGGCAATACAGCTCACGGTAACAACCCTTTGTCCATAAACCAATAATCTGTTGATAAATTCAATCAGTTGATGAACATCGTCCATAAAACAGGCTCGAAAATTTTTTCGATTTCTTTAGAATAGTGCTAGCGGATTAATGAGTCAACGATTAATCTATAATTTTTTAGCTTGAAAACAGAAAATACGATACATTTGGGAATAATAATATTAATCATAAGATAATAATTATTCGAGAAGCAATGCTAGCAAACGCGTTCAATTATTATAATAAAAAATGCAGTACTACAATAGCAATCAGCTTGACTCGAGTGGTCTTACCAACAGCCACTTCGTAAAGCCGTTGTCGAAAAAAATGACGAACGTCGCGTGGTCGTTGCGAGTGTAGTGGCCGCGTGTAAACCAGCAAAGCCAAAAATGAGTCGCTTCGATCGATAATATCCGCTTGAAAAGTTCGGTAGTCCAGATTTTTTATGAAACACACGTAATCGCGACAATTTCGTTGACATTTTCCGCTTTTTGCATAGTTTGCACTTAATCGCGAACTATTAATATTTTGGTTCCGAAGATCGATCTCCACGTATTTCCCAAATGTTGCGTGCTAAATGCATCCATTTTATTAATCGATCACCATCGTATTTCCTCTGCAAGCAAGGTATACTGAATTTTCGCGGACGCAATTCTGAATTGCTAAATCACGGTGTACAAAAAAAATCAATTTTGTTACTAATGAGGAAGCTTATAGCTGCGTGTACTACATTAAATTACAATTTATTTTGTTCTCTATGAGAAAATAGACAACGATCGATCGATAAATAAACGAACCACTAGTCGGAGCCCGAAACGACCAAGGACTTGGATAAAAGTGTAAAACTGTATAGAACGAATCGCCAAAGAGAAATCTTAACAGAGTAATTCAGCGCGCACTTAATCTCGAATTCAATTAATTATACGGGTCGGTCGGGGTCTTTTTTCCCTTATTGAAGCGGACGAGCGCGTAAGGGAAAAAAAACGTGCCCTTTTCACTCGGCGTAAAAGGGCGAATAAAATGTCTATGAAAACGCGTACGCGAATGGGCCCTCGTATATTATATTCTTTCTTGCCGCTCGTTGTTTCAGGCGTTTATCGTTTGGTTAAACCGGAAATTTACGTCGACATAAATGACATTCCCGACCTACATCGGGTCGTAAAGGATAGCGACGCGTTAACCTTAGGTGGAAACGTGTCACTGAACGTCGCCAAGAACGCCTTTGAGAAATTCTCGAAGGAGCCGGGATTCGGATACTTGAGCCACATGGCCAATCACATCGACCTGATCGCCAGTGTTCCGGTTCGAAATGTTAGTCCCTTGACGAATCGTAATACAAACCTCATCGCGCACACATGCACGGAAGTATTGTAAACGGAAAACGGTCTTACAACTTGACCCTTTGTAGCCCAAGATCATCAAATTTTTTATTACTTTGGAATACGATAGGTTTAAACAAACAAAAAAACACGTATTTCTCAAAAATTCAAAAATATTTATTATTTTTTTATTTATTTGGCATTTTAGGGAGTGTAACATTACTGCAACATTGAGTGAAAC
>JAPYZI010004089.1:0-12500 GCA_030523105.1 Ophioninae sp. A BG-2022a
TGTATCTATAGCGGAGGCGTAACCCTGCCGTATATCTATAGAATAAGGGCGTGACGTCACGCTAATTTTGGATTTGTTTGGGTTTGTTTCGGTCTGGGTGTGTTTGTTTGGGTTTATTTGGGTTCGTTTGACTTTATTTGGGTTTGTTTGGGTTTGTTTGACTTTATTTGGGTGTTTATTTGTTTGGGTTTTGACTATTTCGCTTTGTCTGGCTTGGTTTGGGTTTGTTTGTTTGGGTTACGACTGTTTCGCTTTGTCTGGTTGGGTTACGACTGTTTCGCTTTGTCTGCTTGGTTTGGGTTTGTTTGTTTGGGTTACGCCTGTTTCGCTTTGTTTGTTTGAGTTTTAACCGTTTCGTTTTGGTTGGCTTGGTTTGGGTTTGTTTGTTTGGGTTTTGACTGTTTCGCTTTGTCTGGCTTGGTTTGGGTTCGTTTGTTTGGGTTACGACTGTTTCGCTTTGCCTGGCTTGGTTTGGATTTGTTTGTTTGGGTTACAACTGTTTCGCTTTGTTGGTTTGGGTTTGTTTGGGTTACAACTGTTTCGCTTTGTTTGTTTGGGTTTGTTTGGGTTTGTTTGTTTCGGTTTTGACTGCTTCGCCTTGTCTGGTTTGGTTTGGGTTTGTTTGTTTGGGTTACGACTGTTTCGCTTTGTCTGGCTTGGTTTGGGTTTGTTTGTTTGAGTTACGACTGTTTCGCTTTGTCTGGTTGGGTTACGACTGTTTCGCTTTGTCTGGCTTGGTTTGGGTTTGTTTGTTTGGGTTACGCCAGTTTCGCTTTGTTTGTTTGAGTTTTAACCGTTTCGTTTTGGTTGGCTTGGTTTCGGTTTGTTTGTTTGGGTCTTGACTGTTTCGCTTTGTCTGGCTTGGTTTGGATTCGTTTGTTTGGGTTACGACTGTTTCGCTTTGTTTGGCTTGGTTTGGGTTTGTTTGTCTGGGTTTCATCCATTTCGTTTTGTTTGAGTTTCAACAGCTTCGATTTGTTTGGGTTCTGACCGTTTCGGTTTGCTTGGGTTTCAGCAGTTTCGATTTGATTGGGTTAAGCTATCCATCAATTTAGTTTTCTGGCGTGACGCCAGGCCGCTGCGCTATAAGATACGCCGCAACGTTTCGCCTACGCTACAGATATATCGGTACGTGACGCGATACGCTTTCAGATATACCGCTACTCGTTATAATGAAACATGTAATGTTCGGTGAACTCCTCGGTTACAGATCTCTACAATATTTATCATACGTTCGCAGTATCGAATCTCGATGGGAACGAGTTTTGTTTTTTTAATAAATCAATTTGAGTTTGTTTCCCCCAAAACCAAAAATTTCCATGAAAAAAACGTAAAAAAAACGTTTTTTTTAGCTGCGCGCGTTGCATCCGACGAAACTTGGATCATATTTGTAATCGGCTGAAAATTTTCGATCGGATATTCGTCGGACACTCTCGCCGACGAGAGGACGCGAGAGCGAAACTGAAAACCCTCGTCAGCGCGGCCGGTAACGTCGCCGCGGTGCACGCGGCGACGAAGCCGCCACAGCTGGGGCGTGCGGTGCGGCGACGCGTAGCGGGAAATATCGGCATCGCGCGATACACAAATAATCTTGCGGTGGCGTTTGCGCGTAAGAAGGGTGTTTGCCAGGCGAAAGGATCCGGGTTGACGATAAAAAGTGACTTCTCGCAAGAGGCGAAATCCGGTAAGTCCCGAGGGTGGTCGAACGCGGCGTATTCGCGTTTGTCGGTGTGTTTTGGGCGGCGAAAGAGCGAGCGCGGCTGAGAGAGGGGCTACGGGCCTGGGAGAATCGGGAGAGCGGAGGCAAGGTTGGCGCGAGAGAAGAATGGCGAGTCCTCGGACGCGTCGAGTATTGAGCGAGGTTAAGCCTCGGGACGAGAACAACGCAAGTATTGTCGAAGAAGCGTAGTGAATCAAGGCTCGAAAATCGAGCACTTTCGTCAGATCGGTATTGGCCGGGTTTTACAGAAATGCTTCGAGTGCGGGGCTCACAATCCTCAGTGGGCATCGGTTACGTACGGCATATGGATATGCCTCGAGTGTTCCGGCAAGCACCGAGGACTCGGAGTTCATCTCTCGTTCGTGCGCTCGGTATCGATGGACAAGTGGAAGGATCTGGAGCTGGAAAAAATGCGAGTCGGAGGTAACGCCAAGGCTAAACAATTTTTCGAAGAGTCGGACGATTGGGAGCCGGGAGCTCCGATAACGCAAAAATACAACAGCCTAGCGGCGGCCCTTTACCGCGACAAGGTAAGAGCACGGGAGAACGGGGCTATCCCCGAACGACGGAGACTAAACCGTAGCTGCGACTCGGCGACAGATCGCGACCCTCGCCAGAGGAGAGTCGTGGAGTCCGAACGAGAGTAGCGCCAAGATTTATCGGAGCGCCTCGACGGAGAGTCGCGCCGCCATCGTCGATCGGGCCTTTTCTCCGTCGTCGTATCAGGGCGGCGGCGGCGGCGGGGGCGGCGGCGGAGGCGGCGGCGGAGGCGGCGGCGGAGGCGGCGGCGGAGGCGGAGGAGGCGGAGGAGTGAGCCGCAAGGCGAGAACGGAGGCCTTTTTGGAGCTAAAGAGAAGCGAAAACGCTGACAGACCCGAGCGAGTATCCGGACGCGACGAAAAGACTCGCGGCTGACCGTCCACGGAATAACAATAGTTTTAACTAGAGTTTACTTTCCAGGAACGTTCCGCCGAATCAGGGCGGTCGATACGGAGGTTTCGGGTACCAGATGGACGCCCCGCCCAAGAGTTCCTCCCAAGAATTTTTCGACACGGCGGTCTCTTCTCTGGCGAGCGTAAGGGGCCAATTGTATAGTCGGCGGCAGTGCCCCGGCAATGGAGAGCGTCACTGCCAAAGTATCCATGTTTCAGGGATGGTCCGTGCTGTCGTACTCGGCTTCCAAGATTGCCAGCAAGGCCACCAAAAATGCTATTAAAATTGGCGGAATAGCCTCGCAAAAGGTGCACGATCCGTGCGGGAAAAGACGCTCGCGCGCACTCACCCCCTCCCCCGATCCCCCGCCCTGCCTCACGGTTTCGTTCGTTTTCGATATTTTATCGGGATTCCGTTTATTTCGTTTGAATCGATTTTTTTTAATTTCGTCAGGTACGAGAGGGCACTCTCCTGGAAGACGTTGGCGCTCATGTAAATAGCTTGGCATCAAAGGTAGCGCTCCCTTCCCCGATTGCCTCGCGACGCTCGATCTCTCGATCCACGATATTCGAGAATTTTTAAAACGATTATGATTAATCGGAGCTGTCGCGACGGCACGCGCGCTATCGAGTCCCCGAATTATTCTTGGCGAATAAATAATAATAGGGTTTTCGTTCAGGTCGGGGATCTCGGGCGCCGAGGTTGGGGCGATATCGCCGGTACGAATACGTCCGGTGAGCAAACCGGTTGCAACGACAACGACGCGTGCAGCGAGCGTTATCAGAGCAGCAATTCGTCCAACGGCGGCGGCGGCGGCGGCGGCGGCGGCGGCGGCGGCGGCGGGTATCGAAACGACAATCGCTCGAATTACAACTCGAACGAAAAATCGTCGTTGGTTACAGCAATGGGAGGAAGCACAAGGTAAATCGTACACACCCTCGTTGGCTAAAGGTCGGAGGATTGCACGGGTATTAGCCGTAGTTTTGTCTCGCTGCAGGACGAGTGGCTCGATCGGTGATTCGTCGGTAAACGACTGGGACTGGGTCAACGATTCGCAACACCGTAGGAACGATAAACCCGAAAGTCCAAAGGAGCGCAAGCTATCGACGAGGAGAGCCAAGAAGGAAGAATCTCTCATAGATTTTGATGGCAACGATGAACGAGCAGCCGCGACGACGACGACGACGACGACGACGACGACAACCTGTTGGAATTCGAAACTCGAGGACGACGCGTGGGAAGTACTAAAGAATTGAGAGACGACGCGTTGCCTCGAACCAACGCGCTCCTCGGAGGCTCGACGTTTATCCGGACGAACGGTGGGACGCGGCACACGTTCGAGCTCGTGTCTGGCTACCGATGAGCCTACGCGCGTTGCGGGATACGCGTCTAATCGCTCGTTCTATCGTTGTAACAAGCGGCGAGCGCTCAACAGCCGCCGCGTGGCGTTTCGCGCAAATTGTAGAACATGTCCGTGCACACCTGAAATAAGAGAGAGACAGATCCGAAAAACCGGCGCACGGTTGACAAAATACAGAATATACATGTGTACATATATGTATATATATATATATATATATTTATTGACGCGTAAAATTCCCATTGTTGAAAAAAGCGGGGGCCCGGAGCTATCCAGTTTTGATCGGGTTTCACGGCTGTGAACGCCTCGTTCGAGAATAGCCCGCGTCTCGCGAGAGACGCTCTCGATCGCCCTGAACTTTTTTATCCGACGATCATTCAAAAGAAAGATACCGGAGTGAAGCGCGCCGCAATCGGACAAACCGGGCGCGCGCGCGCGCACAGCGACGAGTCGCTCGATCCGTACGAGGGAGCTCCGGGTACACGGTCGCAACGCGGCACAGCGCGCCGTTCTTGCCGCTGGCAGTTTCACCGCGTCGATGGTTCGGAGGCGCGGGGCGGGTGAAACGGCGCGTAACCTAACCGACGCTTCCGGAAGGAGGGCGCTGCCGCGGTCGGTAGTCCCCCCGCTCCGTGGTTACGGCGCGTCGAGCGGTTGGTGAGCAGCGCCAACGACTCCGAAGCCCGCCCCCCTCTCCATCGATATACCCGTGACAAATGCAACTTTTACTTCCGCCTACCAAAGTTCGCTCTGCGTGCAAGATTTTTTTCGTGTCAAGGCAGTATTCTCGCGTAGCAGTGCCCGTGTTATCCCGGATCATCCGTGCGCGACTCGTCACTCGTTCCGACTCTTGCAATTTGCAGTCCTATATCTTCGAGGGATATATTTTGTTTGTCGTATGTCCATCCAGAATCTTAACACATTCGGTAAATATCGTATACGTGTTTGATCGTTCGTTGTCAAGAATAACGGGCAGCAGGCGCGCGCGCGCGCGCCCGCTCGCTGGCTCGCTCGCTCGCGACGGAGCAGCCGCGCCGAGAGGTGCGTGCTTCTTTATCCTCGGCACACACGCCAAACTCTACAAAATGGCCGCGTCGCGTATCTCGCGTTCCTCGCGTAGCATCTTTCCACCCCGCAAACCCAGCCCTGTTGTTCCTTCCGCCCACCCTGGTCGCGTCCTCGTACCCGATGCGGACAAAACTCGGCCCGCCACCCTTAATTTTTTTTTTTTTCTCGACCTCCCCGATAATCCTTTGCCGCGAACAGAGGAAAAAAGAAACAACCGTCGCGAGGTTGCGCGCGCGCGCGCGCGTGTTCCCTCGGTCCTCGCTGGCCCGCGGCACACGCCAACTCCGAACAATCGAGTCTGTTCATTTTTGTTTCTCTTATCGCTGAACCCCCCCGTTTTTCAGACCCCTTTGCAGATGCAATCAAGGGTTCAGATGATGACGTCCAAGACGGTCTCGTGCATATAAGGATACAACAGCGGAATGGTCGCAAGACCTTAACAACGGTGCAAGGACTGTCCGCGGAATATGACTTGAAAAAAATTGTACGGGCATGTAAAAAGGTGAGTGCGCGTGAATCGAATTTGCTCAGTTTTTTCCTTTTGTGTTTCGCATCGTTGTTGGAAACGCTCCCCCCCCCTCCCGTACGATTCCATCGCCGTCACCCGCCGTCACCCGCCGCCGCCGCCGCCGCCGCCGCCGCCGCCGCCGCCGCCGCGGCTGAACGCGACGCGCCTCGTCATCGCCGCGCGCGCGCTCGCCCGTGTTCGCATCACTAAATTTAGAGACGGACCGAGCGCGCGCGTGTGCCCGCTCATTGACAGAAACGTAAACGATTGACGCGATTGAACTTTGAACGATAGCGGGTGCGGCGATGACGCGCAACGAGATGTGAAACGAAAATTGTACATCCAGAGTCGGAAAACGTCTCGAGGCGAGCGTACGGTCCGTCGTGTACGCGCGATTGCACCTTCCCGGCGACGAATCGTCTTCTCCTTTGTTCCCACGCGCGTTATAGACGCGTCGCTTGCGCGAGGAAAACGCGTCTCTGGAACGATATAAAGAATAGTCGTGTTGATTCGCAGGAGTTCGCCTGCAATGGGACTGTAATCGAACACCCGGAGTACGGGGAAGTGCTTCAACTGCAGGGAGACCAGCGAGAGAATATATGCCAGTGGTTAACCAAATCGGGTCTGGCTAAACCTGACCAGCTCAAGGTTCATGGTTTTTAAACGCGAGGAGACAACATCCATGCCGCTAGCCGAGACGACGAGCGCCGCTCCACCTCTGCGGACATCTCGTCGTCGGCGTCTCAAATTGTCCGTATCGGTCGCGACGGCTCGTCGATACTCGGCGGGATAACCCGCCGATATTATACACGCATATATATTTCAATAAAACAAACAAAAACAACGACGACGACGACGACGACAGCAGCAGCAGCAGCGGCGGTGGCAACAACAGCAGCAGCGGCGACAACAGCGACAAGTGAAATCTAAGATACAATAAGCACGGAAGAGCGGCGCGATCGAACAAACTCACGTACACGCTGCAACGCAGTCACGCATCTATACACACACACACACACACACAGAGAGAGAGGGGGGACGCAACGACACCCACACACGCGCAAACACACGTCCCACGGCCA
The DNA here is from genome assembly GCA_030523105.1 of Ophioninae sp. A BG-2022a. Taxonomy (NCBI): domain Eukaryota; kingdom Metazoa; phylum Arthropoda; class Insecta; order Hymenoptera; family Ichneumonidae; species Ophioninae sp. A BG-2022a. The sequence goes on from JAPYZI010004089.1 coordinate 6,672, forward strand.
CACACGCGTATATAAATATATACGAGTGCAAAACAAGGCGATAGGCGACGAGATAATCGTGATAGCGGGCGCGCGCGTGTGCCGCAAAAACAAGCGACACTTTGTAACGGATGTATCGTAGGAAGCAATATTTTGGAACAGCGGCAGCGGCAGCAGCCTCAGCCCCATGTCGATCGGTGCGCTCGAATCTGTCCAACGTTCGAACGAGTAGGTAGCGGAACGGGGTTTACTCCGCGGGTAGTTTGTCCAAGAGCAGGATCGATCGTGCGACAGGAGAGATAGATACGGAAGATAATCGCGGATGGATGCGCCGGTTTCTCTTAGATAGCATGTATCTGGGGGCTATTGACGTTTTCAGAGAGGTCCAAGATGGACGCGCGACGTGTCGGCTAACTAATTAGGCTACACCAATTGGCTTCCGCTATACCGGCCCTCTCCCATACCCGTATCGTTGCTTCGTTCGATTCTTCTTCCGACCAATCGTCCCAAACGAACAACGCGACTCGACGCGGTCTTTCTTCTTAATATTTTTTTCCGCAGAGCTCGTTTCTTCGATTTTTTTTGCACTTGTCGCGCCGAATAATACAAAATGCAACACGATAGAAAAAGCATCAAGAGGACCCGTCGTCGCGTTGGCCACTGCTGCGCCAACGATACTCGTTGTATCATCTCGAAATCTATCCTCCCTTTCTGTGTAAAACAGTATTGACTCTGACCCTTCTCCTCCGCCTCCTCCCTCTCTCTCTCTCTCTCTCTCTCCACGATGTCTCCTTTTCTTTTCTTCATAATTTTTCGAATGAAACAAATGTGGCTCCTGCTCTAGATAAATAAATGGCAATTCAATAGTAAGCGCAACGATGTTTCTTCTTTTCCTGGTATCGGCTCTCTTCGCGTACCCCTCGTTCGCGTACTACCGCGACGCACCGATCACCAAAATCGCAGGAACGATGCAACGCGAACGCGCGCTTCGAGGACAAGGAACGCGACAAATTTTAATCGAGCATCTCCGGGCAACGAGGTTCACTCGCGAACGAGCGGCGCTAACCGATTCAAATTTGGCGCTGCGCGATGCGGCGCTCGCGTATTCGGCCGATCCGACCGACAGATGTCGCCGGATTCGCCGCCGCCGCCGCCGCCACCGCCGCCGCGAACCATGCGAACGCGCGAGCTAAAAGAAAAAAAGATTCCCCTGCCCCCGATCCGCGCCCCCCGGCGCAGTGCATTGGAAGCACGGGCATGTGCCTTTCTGCGTCGGCCATTTTGTAGTTTCCTTGAGAAATTGTGTTGAGTCGATTCTCTTCTTCTCGCGGTAAGAATTTTCACCTTTACGAGAAAAGAGAAAGGACGATAATACAGAACGAGAGCACGCGAGGTGGCGGAAGAGCAAAGAGATACTCGTCGAAGGATCAAACGATTGTTCGCGTTCGTGTCAAAGTTTCAATCGTGGACCTGTTTTTTTTTCCCTCGGTTTTTCTTTTTTTTCGTCTCTCCTTGATTTTTTTTTGTTCGTACGATCTCGTCGCGAGCGTGCGGGCGCCCCTGCGCGTACCACCGGCCGAACAACGCGACAATCGTGAAAATATTAACAAGATTTTGAGCGTTGCGGCGAGACGAGACGGGGCGAACGAGCGAGCGAGCGAGCGAGCGAGCGAGCGAGCGAGAAGATCGCGGAAACGTGTGCGTGTACGCGTAACAGAGAGGGGCAGAGATGTATCGGATAGAATAGCGACGGAGGGAGGACGGGTGTGAGATGGGCGATACACACGGTACGTACGTGCCGCCCCGCGCGCCCTTATCCTCGCCGTTCCCCGTCGGGACCCCCCCGGGCCTCTCGGCCCCCCTGACCGCGGCACACGTTCGCGCATAGAGGTGCGCGCGTGTGTGTACGTTCGGCGCGGCATACGCAATCTTCCACACGCGGAAAATGAGACAGTAAACGAAGCCCTGGTGAAGGCGAGAGCAACGCATCGCCGATCGTCACCGAGATAGCCGCCGCTGCTGCCGCCGCCGCCGCCGCCGCCGCCGCCGTCGCCGCTGCCGCCACCGCCACCGCCGCCACTACCACCGCCACCGCAGTGAGAAGTCGCGCGAACGAGAGCGGCGGTTCTCGAGGGCGAGAGGGGGAGGGTGTCGCTCGAGGAACAAGGGCGAGCGCGCGCTCGGGACGAGACTTCGGCAAAGGTGTCGGGGAAAAAGATGAACGATCGAGTCGGTAAGGACGGGACGAGGGACAGGCGCGAATTAACTTCCGGAACGGTTGTCACCTCGCACCGCTCGCGTGGTTGATTTTTCGTCAACGGCGCCCCCGCAAGACCGCCCCCGTGCTCCCCGGCCGTGCTCCTCCGCCCCTCTCACCGAATATCCTCGTTCGCGCGCGCGGGGCGCTCTATATTTGGCCAGTCTTGGCACATCCAACGAACCATATTGCATACCTCGCGCGGTGCGACACGATACAATTCGTACGGGGTCTCGCGTCGTCGATCTCCGTATCGCTGATCGCGCGGGCGCGCGCGCGCGCGCTCGCCCTCCTCGCGCGCGTTTCCCGGTCCGATCGAGAATCGCGTGAAAATTCGTTGAAAGAGCGAGAGAAGAAAAATCGGATCGACAGCGAGCGGCTCTCGCGCGACACGGTTTTTCCTCTTTACGCCCCTGGTCGCGGCCCCCTCTCCACCCTGCCCCGATCGGGCCGTCGCCGCGTCCGCTCTCCCGTGCGCGTTTGAACGGTCGTTCGGGTTCCGCGTGTCTCGCGGTTCGCGAGGGATCTCTCCCCGGGTGTCGCGAGATCCGCGAAACGCCGCTCTCGGTTTCTCTCGTCGAATCCGCCGGATGATCGATTCGCGCCCTCGTACGCGCCGCGAGTACGAGACTCCCGGGGCGCGGAGAGCCTCGCTCGAGCGTCGCCTCGTCGCCGTCGCCGTCGCCGTTGCCGCCGCCGCCGCCGCCGCCGCCGCCGCCGCCGCCGCCACCGTCGCCACCTCCGCTGTCACCGTCGGCGCTCTCCAAGCGGGTTCCTCGCCGTTTCAGGGTACGCGTACATGAATGGGGACATCGGGAAACCGCCGCGAGGGGCGGTCCGTCCCGGCGGACCCGAGGCCTCGCCGGGAGGCGCGCTCGGCGCGTCCTCCCCTCTAGAGTACGAGGTCGCCAACGGCGCCGGCGAGACGAGTCCGGACGCGGGAGCGTCGGAGGGCGGCGTTCGTCGCGCCCCGGCGATGGCGGGCCTGAGTTACGCGCCTCCGGACGTCAACGACGCGCAGGCGCGGCGGGCTTCGACGGCCGAACTCTCCTCGTCCGGCGTGCCGCTGGATCAGCTCAAGCAGATGCTCTCTTCTCAACTCGAGTATTACTTCTCCAGGTAAGCGGGGCGGGGGGCCGCGGAGCGCGCGCGCGCCCGCCGTCCGACGCGGTCGCATCACCGACGCTCGGCGTTGCTTTTCAGAGAGAACCTGGCCAACGACACGTACCTGCTGTCGCAAATGGACAACGACCAGTACGTACCGATCTGGACGGTGGCCAACTTCAATCAAGTGAAAAAACTGACGACGGATATAAAGCTGATAACGGAGGTGCTGCGCGAGTCGCCCAACGTTCAGGTCGACGAGGACGGCCAGAAGGTCAGACCGAATCACAAGCGATGCATAGTCATACTGCGGGAAATTCCGGACAGTACTCCTCTCGAGGACGTCAAGGTGAGCGTCGGCGCGAGGCCCCTCGTACCGCTCTCGCGGGACCAGTCGCGGCGGCGGTCGCGGCAGCGGAGTCGCGAATCGAAACCCACGCGTCGCGTCTCTCCTTCGTTTCAGAATTTATTCTCGGGCGAGGGATGTCCGAGGCTGATATCCTGCGAATTTGCCCACAACAGCTCCTGGTACGTGACTTTCGAGTCGGACGAGGACGCTCAAAAGGCCTACAGGTTTTTACGGGAGGAAGTCAGAGAATTTCAGGTGAGATAACTCGGGGAAGGTCGCAGCCGGCCGGCCACCGGCCCCGAAAACCCGAAAGCCCCCGCGACCCGCCAGTACCCGGCCGGTTCCCGTTCAACGGCGTTCTCTCGCTGTCTCCTCAGGGAAAGCCGATAATGGCGCGCATCAAAGCGAAACCAATGAACAGGCTACCGATACCGAGCGTTCCGGGAGTCGGCGGAATGAAGAACGGCTACCGGACTCCGCCGCCCCAGCCCGTCTACGATCCCGGCGCGTACGCCCCGAGTCAGCAACGCTTCCTCTACACGAACGGTACCGCGATGCCGCCGCCGCCACCGCCCCCGCAAACGACGATGCCACCCTACGCCAACCAGGTTCATCTATACGTGAGTCGCGTTCGGCTTATCTAAGAGACGATCGGCGCGTACGCGCGTCCTCGATCCTCGGACTCATCGACCCGTTTTCTCTCTCCTCTCTCTTTCTCTCTCTCTCTCTCTCTCTTCTCTCCTCCGATCTCCGCAGCATCAACCGTTTTATCCAGCGGGTATAATGCCGTGGCCACCCGCGAGCCCCGCCTATTTCGACATGGCGGGGGTCTTTACGATGAACGGTATAACCCCGCACAACAGCTTCAAACCACACACCAGAGGATTCAATCAGAGAAACAGGTACGCGCGAGGCCCCCTCCCTCTTCCTCCTCTTCCGATCATCGACCGATCGTTATCCGCGCGACGGACGGTAGTAACGACGCGTCTCTCCCGGTTGGACCTTTCAGGAACAAACACAGGAGCGGATCCGAGAGAGGCAGCGGCGCCGCTGGAGGTGGCGGAGCTCCCGGCGTTGGCGGTACCCTCGACACCGGAATCGTACAAATGGCTCGTATCGGCCATATACCGAAAAGCAGCGGTGGCGGAAGCTCCCTCGGCCACGTACCACCACCGCTAACCTCGAGTTTGCCAACGTCCAAGCCAACTTCTTCCTATCAGCCCGGCGGCACAAAGTTCCATTCCTCCCACGCGGTACCGGCCTCGAACGAGGCCCAATTTCCAACGAACCACAACCTCGCTAAAGTATCGGGACAAGAGACGAGCGACGTTCAAACGTTGGAAACGATGGTGGTGCAGCAGCAGCAACAGCAGCAGCAGCAGCAGCAGCAGCAGCAGCAGCACCATCACCACCACCACCACCATCACCACCACCACCAACAACAGCAGCAGCAGCAGACGCCGCCCCCACCGCCCCCGCCGCCGCAGCAGCATCAGCAACAGCTGCAGTTGCAACACCCGCAGCAGCAGCAGCAGCCGCAACAGCAGCAGCAGCAGCAACTGCAACAACAGCAGCTGCAGCAGCAGCTTCAGGTGCAACCGCAGCCGCAGCAGCAGCAGCAGCACCACCACCATCATCATCAGCAGCAGCAGCAACAGCAGCAGCCGCCGCAACAATTCCCTCGTCATCGTATACACCGCCGGACCAAAGAACAAGAAACAACTTCGAAGGGTAACAACGGTAATAATACGTCAGGATCGATGAGGGAATCGCCAGCCAGTAACACACAGTACAATCGAAGCATCGTCCAATTTGATTTGGAAGCATCGGCTTTTCCTCCGCTTCCCGGGCTAGACGCGGACGCCTCAAAGTCCCAAAATTCAAATACCGAAGCGGCGAATACCGAGAGTCCGCAGTCGCAAAACAGGCTCTCCGATGTGGTCAAAGGTACAGCCAAATTAAAAGGAACGACGAGAGACAAGGAGCAGCCGCAGCCGCAGCCGCAGCAGCAGCAGCAGCAAGGAACCATTGGTGCAACTACGGGACAATCGACGCAACACCAGCAGCAGCAGCAATCGCAGCCGTCGTTGTCGCAGCATCACCACCAACATCACCACCATTATTCTCATCATCAGCAGCA
>JAPYZI010004089.1:17500-20170 GCA_030523105.1 Ophioninae sp. A BG-2022a
GATACGACAAAGCATATTTGAGCACAGGATCAAGTGCCTCGAGTGTTATGTATATTATTACAGCAGGAGCTTGGCTTTAGGTGTTACACGATTACATGTATCTATACATTATAGTAAAGAGCGCGTATGATATATTTGTTACTGATATATGCGCGCAGAATCGGGGCACGGGACGACGCCGCGCGGAGGCGCGTCGACGAGTGCGAACGAAAAGAAAATCGAAAACGAGATAAGAAAAGAGAAAAGCGCGAGAGAAGAAAAATGAGAAGAATCGACGAATCTCCCCGATGAACGAGCGGGATCGAGGGCGCGTCGCGGGGCCGGTGCGCGTCGAGGCAACGACGCGACCCGATCGTCGCCGCTTCTTCGGGGGGGGGGGGGGGGGGAATCTCGCGATCGAACCGGAGAGCGGAGAGGAGCGCGCGGTCCTCCATCGGCGTATCGCCGTCAACCGCCGTTTCGGCTCGATCCTCCTTCGCTCTCTCTCCCCCTCTTTCTCTCCGATCGTTCGGCCCGATTGGTTTTACTTCTCCTCGAGTTTTCGTTTCATTTTCGGGAGGAGATTGCCGCGCGACGGCCGGGGCGATCCCTTCGAAACACCGGAAAGAGGAAGCTTCGTTCGAAGGAGACGCGCGATCGTGTTCGCGTCGCGCGAGTCCGGCCAAGTTTCCTCGAACGAGCTCGTTTTTCTCTCGCGTCGAAACGTTCATTTTTTTTAAATTCCTTATCTTTTTTATTCGTGCGCACGCGTGCGGTCGAGTCGGCGCGAAAAAAACGTTACGAAGCGAGCGGCAAGGGCCGCAGCCGCCTCCGCCGCCGCCGCCGCCGCCGCCGCCGCCGCCGCCGCCGCTGCCCCGCGAGAAGAAAAGCTTCGGGTGGCCTACAAAGTCTGATTTTTTAAAGCAATTGTACACACGCGCGCAAGTGTGTGCAACAGGGGCGAGGGCAATGCGCGCGTGCGCGCGCGCTCGGTGTACTGCCGTTTCGTCAATCACGATTACGATTGCTACGAACGATGTAAAGCGACAAATTTCAAAATTAAACACTAACTACCGTTGCTTCGTTCAGCCTTTATTTTCGCGAAGAAGCGCGTCGTTCGGTCTCGCTGTTCGGGCGCGTTCCACCGGCTGTTTCAGGAGCGGTCCTGTCGATCGACGGTGACGAGCGGCGGCGGCGGCGGCGGCGGCGGCGGCGGCGGACGCGACGCGTCTCGCGGCTGCTTTCCCCGAGACAGGAACGAACGAACGAACGAACAAAAACTGCCGTTTATTCAACAGAGACTGAGGATTTTTTTTAAATTCGACACGATTCGTTCGTCTCTTTACGGAGGATCGCGGAAGATTCGTGGTTGAAACACCGCGGAAACCGAGACGCTGCTCGAGAGGAGCAGCGGCGACGGCGACGGCGGCTGCCGCTTCGAACGAACCAAGAGAGACGCGCCCCGTCCCCTCTTACGAATTCGAGCGACAGGATTAAAGACAAGGGGGCGAAATATCGGTATCGCGCGAACGTATCGATTCCGAGTTAGGATCCGACGAGAGCCGCCTATCCGCGCCCGGCGGAGGACAACGGTTGTCGTTCGAAAGTATCGAGATACGGCGAGAGGGCGAGACTCCCGGGAGAGGAGGAGGAGGAGGAGGGCCGGGATCGCGGATGCTTCGCGGATCGAGGTTCCGTCGAATCCTCGCGCCGTCGTCCGTCGTTCAGTGCCTTTCGGCCCGGAGCAACGTTCCTTCTTCCGTGTCCCGCGACTCGCCGGAACGTTCGCACCCGCGACGCGAGCCCCTTCGGGCGGCGAGACGAGCGCGCCTCGAGCTCGAGAAGGGGGAAGAGAGCGCGCCGGAGGAGGAGGAGCGACCGCGCGGGTCGCCGATGTGACTCGCGCGCTCGACGAGGCGACGTTCCGATAAATATAATAATAACAATGGGTAATGCGCGAGAGTCGCGACATCGGTACGATAGCCGAGCGTCGATGCGGTCGCCCCGAGCGCGACTACGTTTTTACGTGTACGACGGTTAAACACCTACTTTGTACATAATATAAATAAATAGATAGACGTATAAATACGGGAGAGTACGTTCGGTTGGGTCTCGCGCGCCTACGATCCGAACGAACCACCACCGCTCACCCGCGACTGGCTTTCAACGAACCGAGTCGTTGCCGCGCGCCGCGAGAGGTCACCGCCGGTGTCGAGGCTCCTCTCGGCCAGCCGTTCCCCCCGCCGCCGCTGCCGACCGAGTCGAACGTACGCGGAAGGACGGTTCTTACGGGCGGCTCGGAGACGAATCTTCCGCGACCCGAACTGCCGCCTGCCGGCGTCACGAGCGACCACCCGTTACGGAGGACCGCCGTGAAGTTACCGCCTGTGCCGCTTTCAGGAATCGGCTTTTTTTACGAATCGTTGATACGAGCGAGCGAAAAAATACCGTCGGAACCACCTTTTTACAAGTTTTTTTATCATTTTTTCATGGAAATTTTGAGTTTTCGGGAAAATAAATGGTACATTCGTGTTCAGGGGGCAAAACTACGTCCAAACGGACCAATTTCAAAAATATTTAAAATCCAACATATTTTTCGATTTTTGGGCAAAATACCTTTTTTCACTTAATCATCGATAACTTTTTTCCCTTTGGAGTTTGGCGCTCCACTTTGCGCTCAATCTCTTCGTT
>JAPYZI010004090.1:0-14928 GCA_030523105.1 Ophioninae sp. A BG-2022a
TCGTCTGACATCGTTTCGTCACGTTTAAGGGCAGATATACACCTAGATGGTCCAAAGATCGATGTTTTTTTTTCTTTTCCATCTCCTTGAAGTTTGAGGTCTCCGGAATATTTGGTGAAAACGGCAAGTTAATATTTCGATAAATAAGCAAGGTACAGTCGAGAATGTGCTTTGCGTCTGTTTATTCATTCCCAAACATTCGAACGCGTTTTTATCAAAACTGCGTTTTCCAAATCGGTACCCAAAATTTCTCGAAAACCAACGAACCGATGGTTTTGAAATTTTTTGTGGTTATTCTATGCACCATTATCTAGTACTTGTCATAGGATTTTTTTTTTCCGTTACTTAGTTTTTATTTTATAAACAAAATAATAACGAATTTGTAGACCAAAAATCATTATTAATGTACAAACGTTCGGCATTTTGTTACAATTCGATATTTTTTAAATCGGCTATGACAAGTACTAGATTATAGTAGCTTATTTAATAATCTTTTTGGTTTTTTCGTTTCTGATGATTTTTGAAGAAACACCAGTGGGTACCGTAAACGCAGATTTTTTACGACGCTACAATGATCATGCAATATCATTGTATGTTTTTTTATATTTTTAAATAAAAAATATTACACATATTTAAAAAGTATACACTTTTAGATAGTTAAAACCCCGAACCGAAATTTCAAATATTTCAGAGATAAAAATTCACAAAAATGATATTTTTTTCCGCTCTTAGGCGTATATATCCTCTTAAGGGCCTTCCGCCAATCGCAACTGTGGAAGACTGTGCCTGTATACATACAAGACTAGATGGATTTTTTTTCTCTCTTTTTTTTTATTGGGTGTTTTTCTCGTGGTACACGCTCGTTGGCACTTTTTATCTGGTCCCGTCTCTCTCCACTTTGATTCCCCTTTTCATTTCGATCTGATAACCCGGTCGTAAACTTAACCCCTGTTGCGATCAGGGACTTCTGCCTAGACACGGTTCTACTGTGGACTCTCGAAAAAAAAAGTCTACTTTTATGCATTTTTTATATGTTTATTTTATCTGATTATGAACAAAGATATTGGTGTACGATTTGTTAGGATGAAATACATTAACGACAATTTTATTATACGTTTTATGTATTTTTAACATACAAAAACACGATGTGTATAGAACGAATAGATCATACTAGTTGGGTCTGTGCTGCGGTTGACATTTTCAAAATCGGTCAAACAAAATATTAAAATTTAGAATTGTTAGGTTCAATATATCACTAGCAACCGACTGAATAAGAATTTTTAATATACAGAACTTAATGAACATCCCTTGAAGTGTTCCAACACATGTCTATTTATCGAACAAGTTTACATCTGTCAAATACATTATTATTTGTTTATATTTATTTAATCGTTCATTATTATTTTTCGTTAAAGTTCATACGATTTTAGTATTGAAAAGTAATAAAGATTTATTTATGAAGTAATTTTGCGCGTCCAATTGATAAATTACACATATATATATAAATTGTACGCGCAAAATTACTTCATAAATAAAGCTTAATTGTTCTTTAATACTAAAATCGTATGAACGTTTAAGAAAAATAATAATCAACGATTAAATAAATATAAAAAAATAATCATGTATTTTATAGATGGAAACATGTTCTAGAAATAGATGTGTTGGGACACATCAAGGGATGTTTATTCAGTTATGTATATTAACAAATTTTATTCTATCGATTGCTAGTGATATATTCAACCTAACAATTCTAAATTTTTATATTTTGGTCAGCCACATCAATAAAACTAACAAACAATCGAATTGAAATAATTTGGAAAAACATTCTTGTCCTTAACTTTTTGTTTTTCGTGAGTTTATTGTTTTCAATCGTCTTTTTTTTCGGTCGTTTTTTTTTTTTTCCTTTATTTTTTTTATTTTTGTCCTTCAAAGAAATTCGATTGGTAATTTCATTCGTTTAAAAAAAAAACCGAAAAATATATAATTATTCTTCAATTTTTTGATAAAATCCAGAAAAATGGTAAAAACGGTTGTTAATTTTTTTGTCGCGATAAGTGACAGCGACTGCCAAAAATCACCGCTTCCTCAGCTTCGATACCATCGTTGTCGCCGGTTGATAAATGATTTTCAAAAATTTGAGTAAATTACGACGAGTCTGTGGAGTTCGATAGTGATAATATAAGTTTGATCGTAAAGCGGATTTTCTACGTTTGTGCTTTATTGAGCTTGGTCACCTCGAACATGGGACAATGTCGACGGGTGGCCAGAAAAATGATTCGATACACAGCCACGCACAAATATCTCTCTCTCTCTCTCTCTCTCTCTCTTTCCTTCTTTCTCTTTGTGCATGTATCAGTCTGAAACTTGTTTCAAGTCAGCATTCGAGATTCCAACGGTTGACACGTCCTGGCTCTTCCCAACGGGAGATTACGCTTCTCGTTCCCAGCTCTCCTCCTCTCCCCCTCCCCCCACTCCCCCCGTCCTACCCAACCCTCTTTTTCATTCTCTCCCTCGGTCTTGGCTCGATGACGAAAGTCCATACATGAGCATCGTCTGTCAAAATATGTTTTTTATATTTGGAGACACCCCGTGGCGAGAATGACACCATGCGTCGTCGTGCTCGTCCACTTGGCCAAGCCCACCGCCGCGTCAGGATCCTCCTTCTCCTTCTTTTCCTTTCATATGAGATGTCTCGAAAAAATGCTCGAATGTAGCAACGATCGTATAGTTATATCGTTAATGTAATGCAAATAATAATAATTATTATTATACGATAGATAACATTATAATATAAATGATAATTATCATTGTTATACCTATTGTAACTGTATAATATGTTCATAGAATAATAACTGTATTTATTATTTTTATTATGTATTAGCTGACTCAACTTTGTACCATCTAAAACCGATTTTATCGTAACTTTTCACAAGTAACTAACATCAATCCTAATCTTACAATATATTTCTCCCACGATCGACATCCATTGAATACAATCCGAAGTGACAATCCCCGTACAAAATTATTCATTTTTATTTTTCCGGCTGTTCCTTTGAGGTTTGCCTTTTTTTTCCGTCGAGATATTTTCGAGTTTTCGCGAGACTAATTTTCACAGAAATTGATTTATGTGTATATATATATACATAAGAAAAATATTAGTGTAGGATTAAAATAACGACTATAATAGTAATCATTATTTTTAGTATATGGTAATAAATTTATTTTCATTCGTTGTTGTTATGATTATTATTATTATTTTTGCTATAGTCACATATCGTAATAGTACAACTGTAGTTTTTATTATTAGTATTTTTACTGTTCTGACTACTTTCATTATGTATCATTATTATTATATTTCTTTTTGCTGTTATTCGTATTCTTGTAATTATCAATCAATAATTGTTTCCATTAATATTTATGGCCATTAATTATGGCCATTATTTTTGGAAAGTAATAAATTTAGTAGTGCGAACAACTGTTTAAACCGAGTGGTAAAGGACTCAGAAACGTAAAACGGGGACGAGTAAGATGGGGAGTGTTCGATTAAAAGTTTTCATTGCACGTGATCGCGTGTCGATTCTTCATCGCGAATGCACTCGTAGAAAACTCCGACACGTGTACGTTTACTCCTGGTTTCCGGCCATTCGGATTTCATTTCACGGAGAACAAAGATTCGTGAGGAAAAACAAATGAAAAGAAACGCGCTTCTTCATGAGGTCGTATACAAGCGAAATAATCAGAGAAGATGATTTTTTTTTATTACGAAAATTACCAAGCGTAAACATGCTCCTGAAAAAAAAAACAAGACGTGATGAATCATTTTTCACGATCAAAAACTCCTAACGAAATAAAAATCAGCAACCAAAAAATGTTACAAAAAAATAAAAAAAGAAAAAAAAAAATTCTTTCGAAGCGAAAGATGCAAAAACGAAATAAAACGAAGAGTCAGAGGAAGGAAAGGCTCACCGTCGCGTGCAGATTTTAAAAGAGCACAATCTCTGTAACCCCCCCCCCCCTCCCTGGACAATTGCGAAGCCAAACCGACTGCGATAATCGCTCCGATTCGCATCGCACGTACTACAATTCTATATATATACATATACGTCTGGATATGTATAATTGTAATGTGTAACGCCTATACTCGAGTCTATATCAATGAAACATCCGGTGTGAATCCCTCTCGGGGTCCGGGCACAGATGGCCGAGTTCTGTCTCTCGCATTTATGTGTATATGCGATTTCGCGCGCACGTGCACGTTTCAATTGCACTCTACATGTGTATATATATATATATATATATTGCACCCCTGCAGCCTCGATTGTAGATCGAGAACATCGGGACGGAGGATGGGGGGGGGGGCAAAATATTAAAAAAGAGCGCGAAAGGTAGGGTGACGATCAAACCCCTGGATAAATGTATCTCGTGCCACTTCCCACATAACGCCTATTTCTTTTACGAAAACAAAGTGACAAAACGAAAAAAAAAAAAACAACAACAACATTCCAACATTGTTTTTTATCAATTTTTTATCAGCTTTGTGACTGAGAAAATATATATGTTTATTCATACATTTGGAAGCCTTTCGAAACAATTGGGAATCCGTTAAAGATCGAAAGATACTGTCAAACCTGTTTTTACCAAATTTGATAAAAATTGAAATCATCTGCGGTAACGTTCAGTCGTGTATTGTTTATTGCTGAATGGACTACAATTTGATGATGCCAGGGGAATAAAAAAATCAGTGATGAAAAAAAAAAGAGAAATTAAAAAATTAATTTTTTTTTTAAGAAAGTAAGATCGTAGATGGGAATGCACATGCGTTTTTCAGTAACCCTTGTGGATACACGTTTTTATTTTTTTTTTTTTTTTGTAAAACTTCGCACTAAGTTGGGAGAATACGATATTTTTATTTATTTATTTTTAATTGCTAATGTGTTGTATTAATAATCAATTTTTAATTATTATTTTTATTAATGCTTGTGACTTTTTAAATTTCACGGTTATTAATTTTTTTTTTACTCGATTGATTTTTGATTATTGATATTTTTATATCGATTTGGAAAAATAAGGGGCGCTCTGATACCCTCATAGGATATTTTTATTATTTATTTCGATTATTTTCCCTCGATTTCGACGTCTCTGGAGATTTGTATCAATATACACATTCGAGTGTACGGGTACACGAGTACACGTTTGGAAAACGATTGTGACCACGATTGGGAAGGGGAAAGAGTGTCCAGGCCCTCGTACGCCTTGAAGGGATACTTTTTTTTGGGAAGGAAATAATACGCTAATGAAAAAAAAGGCAGCGTGGCAATTCCACCCTAGGGGAAAAAAAGTCCAGGGGCTGTTACATTTTAGGGTCGGATGGCCAGGATAGGGGTTGAGATTTTTCGGCGCCGATCAGTGGTACGATATTTGTAATCCCATTGGGGATACAGTATCCAGGAAAGGTTTTGAACATTCGTGGTCGTCGTTTTTTTTTGCGTCCTGTTCTTAGTTTTCGTAATTTTTGTTTGTTCCCTCATCGAGTCGATTTTATCCAAACTTTTTTTCTTCCCTGCTTTCACTTGATTTTTCAAATAAATAAATTCATTGATTAAAAAAAAATCAATTTTTTCATTTTTTTTAACCAATTACTCGTTACTTTTTCTAAATAACTTTCTTGATTTCTTTTACAAAACATTTCTGGTTTTTGTTTAAACCAACAAGGGTCTAGAAATTATTGTCGATTTATAATCATTTCACTATTCAGTTTTCATGATCAATTTTCCTCTCCTCTTCTTCATTGAAAAAAACAAATGGAACGTTTAAGTAAAGAATACCTGATTGTTTTCAATCAAGAATCCTTTTGGGTTTCCTCCTTTTTCCTCCTCATTCTCTTTCACTTCCGGTACTTTCCATTTATCTCCAGATTCATCCAGTAACATTTCTTCATTCCCAATCATCTTCAGGGACGTTTTCTCCCTTTTTTCTTCATTCCCTTTTTTCCAGCATTCTCCAATTTCCCCTCCTACTTCTAATCCTCTTCCGCATCCTCAGTCATCAAACCTTTTTCGCTTGCCGCTGATGTTAACCGCACCACCCCCTTCCCTCTTCATCCGCTTCGGCAAGCGTTCTCCACTGGAAGTCGTATGGCCTTCCAACGCCACCCCGATACTTTCGATCCCCATAGGGATGCGGGTTGTTCCGGGTAAGATCGAAGCGAGACCGAGCAGCTAGGGTGCAGCACGATCGTCGGAGCGCAACGTTCACCCAGTTATTGAGCGCCACTGGTCGGGCGAATCCGTCAGAGGAGCGGATTTCTTTGGCGGCTAAGTCGGGGGGGGAGTTCTTGAGGGGCCTTGCGGATCGTGGTCTCTCGGGTGAGTTCGGTAGACCTCGGAGTTGCCCTGGCCCAAGAGACTGTTCCGGACCGTGGACGTTCCCACGCCCGTTGCGCATGCGCCGCTCGGTTTCTCCCCCCCCCCACACCGCCGTTCCATGCCCGCGCAGCCGTCGTTTCTTCCCTCCTCCCTCCCCCCCACTCCACCGGTAATCGGCTTCCCCCTCCGCTCCCTGTTCATCGTTGACCCTCGCTCCCTTCCGCCCCTCGTAGCCTCCTCTAAGTGGGGGAAGAACTCTTGAACGGCAGCGGGTCGGTGGAGGGGGAGAGTTTAGTACACCGGACGTTGACTTCGCATCCATGCGCTCTCTCTTACGCCCTTTCGTCACTCAATCCTGAATTCGTGTGTCCTTCAGTTTCTCACTTCCTCGGACACCCTATATATATATATCCCTATATAGAGACATGCACAAACACACACACACAAGAAGGATACTTCTGGAGGACGTTGGGTGTGTGCGAAGCGTATGCGCGTTTGCATCGCTGAACCTTCTTTCGCCGTGGCTCGACGATGGTGCGGCAAGGAGGGGCAACATTCAGAGCCACGCTTCGTACAATGCCACATGCTACGAGTATCGCGAGGCTCTCCTCCGATTTTACGTGTGTTTGTACGGGTTTATGTTTCCTTGCGATATCTCCCTCGATCCCTTTACTTTACTCGGAGACTCCTCAGCGTTCGTGGACACTCAACGGTCGTACTCGGGGTTTCTGTCTTTGTTGGAGAACATTGATAGGGGAGTTGTCGTGGTAGTGATATTGCAATAGTACCGATATAAATGCCGCTGGCTATGTTTCGTATATACGTACTCGGGAGATAGTTCGTTCCAGTCGATTTGAGCGCGCTCGTATCTTCTCATTCCTTTGCTCTCTGTTGTACTCTCTCTCTCTTCCACTGTACTCTCTCTCTCTCTCTGTTGGCATGTGCTTTTCAAGTGTCCTTCTTGCACTCACCTTCTGCTTTCTGCCTTTCCCTGCCTGTCCTTCTCTTTCTAGTTCTCTTCTCGATACTTCTCGTCCGTTTTCTGACTTCTAAGCTTTTCTGTTTCTCCGCGTTCCTCTTGGTTTATCTCTCGCTATTCCGCTTCTCCCTCTTCGTCGATCCTTCCAAACACGTTCTCTCTCGCGATCTCACCTGGTCTCGTCTCTTTTCACCTTTTTCCACTTCTACTGTATTTGCTTTCGAAACTTCTTTTCAGTTCTTAGTACTTTCATCAACTTTTTCGTCTCGTCGTCCCTTGTCCGTTTACTTTTTTTCTCCCTCTCGTTTTGAATGCTCTCTCTCTCTCTCTCTCTCTCTTTTAAGTTTAGTTTTGAACGAATATTGTTGTAATTATGAGTTTATATTCTTTGCCTAAAAGTGTTATTGCACTAAGGCATAAATACACAAAACAATCAATCAATCTTTCTCTCTCTCTCTCTTGTTTTTATTATCATTATTTCCATTTATTTCCATTTCCCTTTTTTTTATTTCTATCGTTGTTGTTGTTTTTACTATTTTTATTTTCTATTATATTTTATGTTTTAACGTAATCGAATTTATGAAGTTGTTATATTATTGCAACGCCACCTTTATTTTTATGATTTTGTATTGTATTATGTTATTGTTTTCCATCTTGATGTCAGTATGGACTCTCACCATTTTCATCATTTCTGATATTGGTATTCTTGTAATTATTTCCCTATAGCTTGCTTGGACAAAATACACTAATCAAAATAAATAAAATTATTATTTTATTATCGCTATAATTTCGGTTCAAATATTTTTATCTACTTATGGTTGCAATTCATTTTTTTTCTTTTTTTCCCGATACAACAAATTTCTCGTAGCAAACGACGGTTAAATGACGTAGCAATTCGGATATTCGAATTATCCGCATACCCGACAGAATTTTATAAATTACCATAAATCCTGATAATCGAGTCGATAAAACGCGATTATTACGAAAATAAGTAAAACTCAGAAAGAATTTTATAATCTTTGTTTGTCAGCGATTTATTTTTTGTTGTTGTTTGATATTTTGTGATCTCCTAATAACTACGATAATTAATATTAGAGGAACGAGTTCTTTGCAATGTTACATATTTCGTATCGATGTTTCATTGCAAGAATTATTCAATAAACAGTCGTCCATTAGCTCTACCAAAACGAGAAAAATGTTGAAACTGTAACAAAAATGAACAAAACAGCTTTTCAACGGATTTCCCTTTTTTACGATCGGAAAAATGTGGATATCCGGTAGTAGGATTGATTACCATTCGAATTATCCGAAAAAGGGTATAACGGAAGCGATAATGACGTCCAGTCAATTCCATAAAATATAGATTTCCACACCGATAAAAGGGTCGCGAAAAAACGATCGGTTGAAAATTCCTCCGCGAACTTCATTCGTATCCTTGTGCACTAATTCATTCGGTCGAAAGTTCTCGAGGGCATAATAAATATTAGCGATCAATCAATCTCCGGCCTCCCCTTTCTCGCCTGCCCGTTGAATCCCCCATATGCCCCCCCCCCCGCTTCGTCTACGTGCTCGTACGTCACGTGAACGTCAGTCCACATTTCTGTCCGGCTTATCGGCTCGCGGACGCAAATATTTATCGTTCGGTTTCTCGATACCGCGGAAACACAACGATGAATGTTGTCCGAGAGTGCATGGACGGGATTGGGACCAACGGCGTTCCGCATCGCTACAATAATCGACTGGCTGGGTCGAATCTCGAATAGCCCGGGAGTAGCGCGGCGCGGTTGAAGCAAGTCCGCGGATACGATTCCGTCGGGGCATCCTCGTGAATCCTCGGAAAGCCCTGGGGGAGCTTCGCCTCGGACGGCCGGAGAGAACGACGGAGAATGCGATACGCCGGGGCAACGTGAAAAATATATATCTCCTGCGGTGCTCGCTCGACGAACCTATACATGCAAATTGCAAACGGTAGGTAGTGCGCTCACCTACCGTTTCTGCGCCGTTATTTGCTCACGGGAGCACCGCCTCGGTACACTCCGAGTACCGCCGTATGAAATATGACTGCCGTTCTTCGACTCGCCAGTAGTCCTGCTATTCAACGTTACGTAAAACCGAACGTCCTCTAAATAACGTTTCCACTGATTTGAGCAAATCCGTACAAACGTGTATCATCCACGTACTTTCCTAAATAATCTACATATTTGATAGTATATCGAAATTTCGTAATTCATTAAATAAGTTATCCCCAAATGTCAAAGTCGTGTCCTCGTAGTACGTATTACATTACGCGAATGATAACGTTCTCGAAGTAACTTATCGACAAATATGAGAAAATTCAGACGAACGAGCGTTCCAAATAATTCCGCCGAAAAGTCCCCATATTCAACATTACATACATTTCAAGGTCCTCGAAATAACATATCTCCAAACGTGACTAAACCCGTAGAACAGCGCGTGCCAAGTAATTCCGGCAATGGTCCTCATATTCGACGTTACATAAATCCCAACGTCCTCGAAATAACACGCCTCCAAACGCGAGCAAATTCGTACAGAAACTCATCCCAATTATCGTCGCCGATAGTCCCCATATTCGACTTTACCCGAATCCCAACGGCCTCAAAACAACACGTCTCCAAAAAAAACCAAATGTCCTCATATTCATCAGTACTCGAAACCTAGCGTCCTCGAAATAACACACATCCAATCTTGAGCGTACAAACGCACGTTCAAAATAGTTTCGTCGTCTCCGCATTAAAAAACAACCTAAAGCCCAACGTCCTCAGAATCACCGTTCAAGGACACGCACGATCTTTCGCGAAGTTCATACGAGGGAACTTCCTGGTATCCCCGTCGTCCGAAAAATTCAATGAAGGTCTTCAAAGCAGACCGTTGTCTCGGTAACCAACGTTTCATCCACCACGCCGAAACGTCCATCCCATTCCCTTCTCGTTCTCGCTCGCTTAACAAATGAACAACATAGCCCGGGAATACGAGAAATGATAAAGAAAGAACAAAAAACAAACAAAAAAGGACCCGACCGAGACAGCGACGGAGGAGATGCGAAGAGACGCAAAGTCCAAAGAGAAACATTTGTTCTTGTCTTTGCGCGCTACCCCCCCCCCCTCCCCTGTCCCGCTCGAACGCCCTCCTCCTCCTCCCAAGACACCGTAAATTTATTAAGACACGCTAAATCATTTTTTGCCGGGGTTTTTTCTCCTTCGCGTTCAGCATCAACCAGCCACGCAACACTGGCTTGAGCTTACGAGCTTTTTTTGTGTTCTCTCTCTCTCTCTCGCTCTCTCTGCCGATCCTCGTCTTCGCTGGTTTGCGAATACAAGTGGAAAGCTTCTCGGAACGGTTGCCGTTTTACTGTGACGATATAATATTCGCGCCGGTAATCAGCACGTCGGTGCGAGATGACAACAGCTCACTCTGTAGCTCCCTGTTCGTTATCCTCGCCTCGTACAGAAAAATCCACCTCGCGAGTCGTTCGCGAATACCACGTACGAGAAAACACACCCATTCAGTGGAGAAGAAAAATGTCGAAAAATAAAAGTTTCTCCGCGCAGTAGCTCGATTTACTCGCGAACTATACTGGTCCTTGCATCGTTGGAGAAAGACAACACAGAGATTACGAGGACAATGATCGAACCCGACGAGAACGCGTTGAGGGATATGCAGGAAAATCGAATTTCCTCGAGACTGAATTTTTAGCTTCGAAACTTAGAAGGACGAAACAAAACTTTCGGTTTTTTTTGTTCGTGCCGACATTCCTCGACAGGATGGACGAACGTTTTCAAAAATAATGTCGCATCGTCTCAGCATCTTGTATTAACCCTAGTAGCTTAATCTCAGCCTGAAACAAAAACAACCGGTTGACTAATTTTCTTATTATTATTATTTATATTATTATTATTATTATTATTACTATTATTGTAATATTAAACTAATAAACAGTTATCATTCTCTCATCACTATTATTATTCTTACTACGCTTTTTATAATTTAACTTTTCGTTATTAACAGTAACTATTATTTATCATTTTCTATCAAATATTATCAGTTTTCGAAATATTGACTGAAGAATATTACGATATGAATAAAATTTCGTAACATTATTACACCTGAAATTAATGTGATTAATAAAATAATGGAAAAACGTAATAATACAAGTAATACAATCACTGATCAATAATTAGCTAATAACTATAAATAACAAGCTTGCTAACTTAATATTTTTGATACTTAACTAATCTAAGTAATTCAGTCTTTACTAAGTTACGCAATATAGTATGCAATCAAATTAATTAATGGATTAACTAATCGATCGCTAATTACTTAAAAGAAATACTAGCTAATATATTGATGAAATTAATAAAAGAAATTATTAATTCATATTCCTAATATTATTATTATTATTATTGTCACCGATATAATCGTATATAGTTCAGGCTCCCTCATTTTCAACCTTCCATCTCTCGGCTCATGACTCCTTCCCTCGCACGATGGTTTTCAAAAATCTCGAACGTATAATATTTTTTCTAGCATTGTAATTGTCTCCGCCGGGGGGGGATTGTCAAATTTAACAATTCACATCGACTAGCTCGACCGCCCACTGCGCAGGACTCGAAAATTCTTGTAAATTGATCGCGATTGGAATTTCGAATTGAATGGATCCGGAAAAAAAAGTTTGCCAATCACCCACGCGGTTGCAAGGACGAGACGAGATTCGCCAGGAATATATATATATCGAGATTGTTGAGTAGAAGGAGGAACAAAAAAAAAAAAGTCAGAGAAACGAAAAGCTCTCGCATCCGGATGAACCCGGTTCATTCGATGTATAAAAAGGGATAAAAGAGACGAGCGAGAACGAATGTATCGCATTTTGCGCTTGCGCGCGACACTCGAGAGGAAAAAAAGCTCGGGTGTATTATAAATTCGTGAGTTTATCGCCACGGTTCGCAGCTAAACTCACTCGGTTGGTACTTGTGAGTCGAACGAGAAGCGGAGGAGTGAAAGAGAGAGAGAGAGAGAGAGGCACGTCCAGCCGGCGTGGGAGGGTCTCGCCGGGGACAAGAAATTACCATTTGAAAGGGACCCCGTTCCAACCAAAAGCTTATGTTTATTTCAATTATGGTGGCTTCGCTCGCGAGTCGCGGATATGCGAGAAGAAAAAAAAAAGGAAATCACTGAAATAAGACGAAATAATACAAATGCCTACACGGATTTACTTTTTTTTTTATCTTCGCATTATGAAGAATACGCGAAATAATGGGGAAGAAGCCACCATATATCGAATACTTTTCTTCGAAATTGAAGAAAATCCATTTTTTTAAAATTGTTTTTTAAGATATTTTTATTGTTTTTTGAGATATAGAACGTGATTTTAGAACAAAAATTGACAAATCATGGGTATCTAAAAGATTCTCTCAAATGTTTGATACGTTATAATAAAATAAGTTTATCTTTTCAACATTGTAATTTAGTGACTTATTTGCAATTACAATTGTAAATTCGTGCATTGTTTTTTTTTTTGAAATTTGTTATTTTGTTAACGGGAGAAGGTAATTGTTTGAACTTTGTAATTAGTATGAAACAAACATTCATAGGGGAATATTTACTTAGGTAGGAACATTTTGATACGAAGTATTCAAAATTTCATTTACCAGATTTTTTCGATTGAATATTCGATACTGATATTTCTGACATGCTCCAATATGAACGATAATATATTTTTACATATTGATATTTTTCCGGGCGTTATATATTTTTTAAATGAAATTTTATATTTATTACATTATATACTTATAGGATTATTATACAGAATAATCATGTGATAGCTTAATACATTAAACGAAATAAAAAAAAAACAGTTTATAAATAATAATCAAAAACATTATATCGCCAAATTTTACCGGAATAAAAGGAACACGTGACGTATGTTTTCGAGCGAACGAAAATTAATATCACTTCACGGTTGCGCAATTTTCATTGATAGTTATTAATGCTTGAAAGCAAAAAATACATTTTCCTCTAAAAACAAACCCGAACGTATGGGGAAATAAGTATCTATACGAGTTTTTGTTTTTTACTTTATACAAAATATATACTATAAATTGTGATACAAAAATATAAAACTCTTTATACAAAGTACGTAAACTAAAATATATAATCTTTTTATATAAAAAAAATGATAATTTCGAAATTTCTTTCGGAGAGCCTTTAATACACTTTAATATAGAAGCGCGTGTGTGAGTTCCTGTATAATACGCCTGCAGGTACTCACAACATCCGGGACCAAAAAAATGTTTTTTGTTCGAAATAATTACACGCGTATGTACACTCGAAAGTACAGGACGAGAATAGATCGATCGCGTGGCTCTCATTGTGCTGCTGAAAGAGAAAAAAAAAAAGGTGTATGCGCTCTCGCGGAAACGTGTTCCCCGTGGTGCTCCACATAAGTACGGATTATCGTGTAGGTATATGTCGAAAGGGAACAACATAGTTACGAAAGTGCAATTTACATGAATTTCTTACCTTTTGAAACGGATATTTTTATTCCCCTCAGCAAACAAATGTTCATCTTCTTTTTATTCTGTTTATAAAATTCGATATCACCCTGCCACAAAAAAAAACTTTTATTTTATTCGTAAAAAATTGTTTTTTTTTTATTATTATTCAAACATAATTAAAATTGTTTTTGTAAATTATTTTTCATCTGTTTATAAAAAATATATCATTTTTTACAAACAAATATATAGCTAAAGGAAAGAAATAAAAAATGCAATTAACGTGCACACTTATTTTTCGAAATAAATTAATTTTGTTTAATCAAGCAAAGGCGTTCCATTTTTTTTAAATTCAATTACCAAATCAATAATTATTTTATTTTTTTCTGTTTCCGTAATAACATTTTTTCGAAAATTTCTGTTCGTATGATTATTATAATTATTATATTTCCATTACATAATTTTTCAACTACGAGTATCATTACGTATCACGAAAATCATAATCTAAGGGAAAGAGCACTCAAATAATTAGCGCCAAAAAAAAAAAAAAACTCTTTATTTCGTAGCCGATAAAAAATAAAGACATCTCTAACCTCGACAGTTGAAAAACGCCAGTGCAATTGAATGGTTACGATTTTTAGTCGATTTCGCGAGGGATCCTTCGTTAATATTAAAACTCGTTTGGCTTTCCGACCCAATTAAATATCTCTGGCTTCGAGTGAATTCTCGATCTCCACCGGAGTTGCGAAAATAATTACGGTATATCCGATGAAAATGAGACACTGACGAATCAACATCTCACAATGTTCGATCGTAATTGTGGAAAATGTTACCGGTATCCGCGACGAATAAAAAAGTAATCAGAGAACGGTGATCATAAAATTATATCCATATAAATACATACATACTCGCAAATATATATATATATATATATATATATATAAACGAGAACGAAGCCATTAAAAGAAATGAGCCTGTAAAAGGCGACAAGACACCCGAGGGAGTCCAACGAAAATAGAATTAAAAGTACGAACGAAAGAACAAAAAATAAAAAATAAAACGCGGTGCGGCGGTA
>JAPYZI010004091.1:0-16318 GCA_030523105.1 Ophioninae sp. A BG-2022a
CGGGAAAGGGGTGGCCAGGGGGTTGAAGGGGTGGTTTGGGTTCTCTTCTGCCTGTACAAACCGGAACGTGCTCCGTTTACGCAAAGGAACAAGAGGGCACACATTTTCGATTCTTCCGGGGTCTGTGGCACGTACGTCCGTGAAATATATGCAAGAAACTTATTGTTTTAAGGTGTCTCGAAGCGGTGGAACGGCGAGGTTGAGCTACGACTCGAACGAACGTTGCACTCGTACCTCCAGGACGAACCACCATCATTCTCACTTCCTTCTGCAACCTTTTTCCACGACGCGTTTCCTACGTTTTATTTATTTTTTATTATTTATTTTTTTATTTTTTTTTTCATTTCTTCTTTTCTTCTCTCGAACTGTCTTTCCATGGTGATCCATTCACGGGTGAAGCGAGACGGGAAAAAAACATTTTTTTTCCTCGGTCTCGTCGTTGCATCGTTCTCCAGGTTCGAACGCGGTCAAAATTGATGGGTTTTTTTTTTTTTTTGCGATTCCATGATACCGAACTCGAGTAATTGAAATGAAAATAATTTTTTCGTAATATCGAGAATTATGGTTTTTTTTTTAATAAAATAATGAAAAGATAGTTATTTGAACATTTTTCTATAAATTGTTTGGAATTATAAAACAAAATAATTAATAATTTAGTATAATAATAATAATAATAATAATAATAAGAATATTTATCATTATTATTATAGTAATATTTATTATAATTATTATAGTAATATGATAATAATTAATTTTTAATTCATTAAAAATAATTTTATTAATTAAAATAATAATTAATCATTAATCATACTAATTTTCATAATTAAATTAAATTAAATTAAATTGATGGTTTTTTTTTAATTAATTAAAATTTTTTTTATTTTATCAACCGGAAACAGAATTTTTTATTTTTAATGAAATTATTGATGAAGCAGATTTATTTAAAAAAAAATAAAAACCAAATTTCTCGATTCACGCGTACCATCAATTTATTACGAAATTGCGTCGAGTGAGTAATTGACTTATGTACTCCGTCTCGTTGATACTGTAAAACGAGCACTTTCGTGATTAGCCGTTGCAGTTCGTAAGTCGATTGGTGTTGAAAATCACGTTTAATAATTAGTCGTCACTTTTGTGAATTGAAACGAACGCCACGCTACCATGAATTGAATCGCGATGAAACGTTCCTCCGGAATTCTCTTCACGACGATATTCCTAATATCTTTTCGAGTTATTAACGAATTACAAAAATGTTTACTTCACGCGCAAAATCTTCGATAATTGTATTTTAAATCGCGGTTAACGAGATAGTTGTTTTAAGGAGGATTCTGCTTCGTGAAACCCAAAGAATATAGTTTTTACTTCATGAAGGAAGGATTTTTTACGTTCCAAAATATTTGTCGAATAAATAATTTTTAGCGCTCCATAAAAATGGTCGAAAAATGAGTTTTTAGGCTCCATAAATATGGTTGAAAAAATAATTTTTAACGTTTCATAAAAATGGTCGAAAAATGATTTTTTAGGCTCCACAAAAAAGGTCGAAAAAATGATTTTTTAGGCTCCATAAAAATGGTCGAAAAAATGATTTTTTAGGATCCACAAAAAAGGTCGAAAAAATGATTTTTTAGGCTCCACAAAAAAGGTCGAAAAAATGATTTTTAGGCTCCATAAAAATGGTCGAAAAAAATAATTTTTCGAACTCGTTAAGTGAATTTGACAGTTGGAATAAAAAAAAAAAACAATTTATTACTGATCGTTTATTAATTCAACATTTTGCAAAAATTACTATTCGATGTTTCGTAATAATACTTACTAATCAAAAAATTATTTTTTTCTTATTTTTCTTCTGCTTTCAATAATTCTCATTTTTAATTTAATTAAACAAAAAAATAGTTCTTCTTAGAACAATTTAAAAAAAAAGAAAAAAAAAAAGAAAAATCATACGAATAAAAACATTCTTACCAGAAATACCATTGAAGGATTTCGAATACAGTCGCTACGCAATTTTTTTTTTTTCGTCTCGTATGAATGCGTACGTACGGATTGGTCGTTTGAAAGCCATTAAAAACAAATTGGGTAGAAGAGGAATCGATAGTGCACTCTGTGTTAACATTTAACCAGGCATTCGTGAAGAGCGTACATTCATACTCCGATTTCGACATTCATACTACGATACTCGTTCGAAATGTATTTCGTTTCATATTTACTCTACTACGGGATAAGTATTCAATCGAATTTGTGAATACACGCTCGCTCCTCGATTGCTTAAAATCTCGTGATTACTCTCAGCGAGATTTATTACATTTCGAGAATAACGATGGGTGCACTTTGCCCAAAGCTTTTTTTTCTTTGTTTTTTTTTGTAACGTAATCCTTTTGGTTTTCGACGAATATTCATTATTCAAAATAAAACGGGATCATCGATTAGTCAAGGGATTATTGAAGAATCGAAAATTAGCGTTAAAAATATTAATGAGATTAAATTTTATTTTCGAAAAAGATTTTTTTTTCTGTTCCACAAATATTCGAGATAGATTTTTTTCCGTTTCAAAAAATCGGAGATAATAGATTACTTTTTGTTCCTAAAAAATTGGAGAAAAAAAGATTTTTTCTTTTCCTAAAAAAATTAAGAAAAAAACGAATTTTTCTATTACAAAAAAATATTTTTCTGGTCCCAAACAAACCCAAACAAAAAAGATGTCTTCTGTTCCAAAAAATACAAGAAGAAGAGATTTTTTCCATTCCTAAAAAATTCTCAAAAATAACATTTTTTCTGATCCGAAATAAATGCTCGAAAAAAATGATTCTTCTTATAAATAAAAATATTTTCGAAATAATTATCGAAAAAGATATTTGCTCCGTTCCGAAATAATTCTCGAAAAAAATATTCGATCTGCTGGAAAAAAATGCTCAAATGAAAAAAGATTATTTCCAAAGAAGTTTTAAAAATTCTAAATAATTAAAACTAAAACGTTAGGTGAGAGTAGAAATGTTTCATATACTCCTCAATATAAGGAATCCAAATTTTGACTTTGGACGTCACTTCCGGTTCACCCTGTAGAAATATTTTTATTTGAGTAGCCTCGAATGACGAATTAATTTAAAAAAAAAATATTTATAGCAATTTAACCTCTAAAAATGTAAATGTAATTTGTGAGAAAAATTCATTTCGATCCAAAGTTAGAAAGCTCTTGAAACAGAGAAAGAGATAGAAAATAATGGATTTCAAAAATTAACGAGAGCCGAAAACCAAAAAAAAACGAAAATTGGTTTAAAAAATGTATCGAGCTACTGAATTTCGAGATACGAGCTGTTTCGACAATTCAATTATTTACGAGACCAATATTTCGAAGTATTAACAGAGAAACGGTGTACGAGATAAAAATCGATTTATTCTATAAGGCTGCACGTTCACGAAAGCTTCGAGAACAGGAAATACGCGGTAAGCAACCAATCTCATTATATTCTCCTCTTCGCTGGGGTAAACCACCAATAGGATCTCGTTATTTTCGTATCTCCTATCTGCCGAGCTTTCGCGACCGCGTTCGCTAAATTTGTCATTAAGCTTCTCGAAAATGAAATTTCATCGTAATCAAAATTCCGTAATAAAGATGCTTATTTTTTAGACGAACAATTTTTATGAAAAAAGGGATGAAAAGAATTATTTTTTTTCTCGGGAATTTTGTCCTTAAAGTTGGACCGGAAGCTCATCATTGTTTGGGTTTGCCTTCAGCCTGCCATTTCCGGTCCCCCAATAAAACTAAACAAACCCAAACAAACTCAATCAACGCAAACAGATTTTTCAACAAAATTTTCTCAAAATTTTGGTGAAACGAATTTTTAATAAAATTCGTTTCGTTGATAAACGAAACGAAAAATTTTTTCGTTTTTTTTATTTACGAAAATAAAAAAAACGTAAATAAAAAAAACGTTGATAAAATTAATTTTTTCAACGTTTTTTTTGAAAAAATTAATTTTATTTTTTCAAAAAAATAAAATTGAAAAAATAAAATTAATTTTATTTTTTCAATTTTATTTGATCAAATTAATTTTTTTGATTCGGCAATTTTTTCTTAAATTTGAACTCTAACCCAAACAAATTCAACCAACATAAACAGATGTTTCAATAAAAATATTCCCAAAATTTTGGTGATACGAATTTTTCATAAAAAACGGTTGATAAAAATAATTGTTTTTATACGAAAATCTATTTTTAAATGTGAAGCCGAAGTTCATAACTGTTTGGGTTTACTTTCAACCTGATATTTTCTGTACCCCAACAAACCCAAACAAATTCCTCGGTAAAAAATTTTCCAAAATTTTATTGAAACGAATTATTAATGAAAAACGGTTGAAAAAAATAAATAGATTTTGTCTTTAAATTTACGTTTAAATTTTCCATTCCTGAAAATGAAACAATCTTGTCGATCGATCGAGCTTTTTCTTTTGGGATAAAAACGATGTTAAAAGTGAGCTGGAATATTTTTCAGTGAAGTGTAAAACACGCGTGTTGAAAAGCGTGACTGGTTGAAAAAAAGAGGGCTAAAAAAGTCTTGATACGAAAGCCGATTTGTCGTAGGCCCCGAAAAAAGTATTATTCGTGTTTCGAAGTGCATAAAAGCTTTTTCGTTGGAGTGTTTAATACGTGTGCGCGAAGTAACGGCAACCCCGAGGTTATCGTCGACCCACAAGTGGCCAACCAAAGTGTCCGCGTTGGAGGTGGGAAGTACCTTCACCGGAGACCTTTCTCTTTATGGATGCTGCGAGAGTCCGTGCGCCCATGGACCATTCAACGATACTCCTCCATCCCTCTTTTTTCCTCTTCTTTTTTTTCTTCTTTCTCCCTTTTATTTCTTTCGGCACTTCTCCCTCGACCGTTCTTCGCTTCGGTTTATTATTTTTATTCCTAATGGACTCTTTGCTTGCCCGAATCTGAAAAGTATTTCAGCCGCCGAAAACGAATCCCGAAATGGATGACGATGGTACGCACTGATTTTCACGACTTTTATAACGGATCGAGTATTTTGTGAAATATTTGTTTTTGAATATTTTTGTATTTTGAGATATATTGGGTTTGGAGTATTTTTGTATTTTGAGGAATATGGGGTTTTGAGTATTTTTGTATTTTGAGGAATATGGGGTTTTGAGTGTTTTCGTATTTTGAGGAATATTGGGTTTTGCGTATTTTTTTTATTTTGAGGAATATGGGGTTCGGAGTATTTTTGTATTTTGAGGAATATGGGGTTCGGAGTATTTTTGTATTTTGAGGAATATTGGTTTTTGAGTATTTTCATATTATGAGGAATATTGGGTTTTGCGTATTTTTGTATTTTGAGGAATATTGAGTTTTGAGTATTTTTGTATTTTGAGGAAGATTGGGTTTTGCGTATTTTTTTATTTTGAGGCATATTGAGTTTTGAGTGTTTTTGTATTTTGAGGAAGATGGAGTTTGAGTATTTTTGTATTTTGAGGAAGATTGGAGTTTGCGTATTTGTTTATTTTAAGGAATATTGGGGTTTGAGTATTTTTGTATTTTGAGGAAGATTGGTGTTTGAGTATTTTTGTATTTTGAGGAATATTGGGTTTTGAGTATTTTTGTATTTTGAGAAAAATCGGATTTTAAATAACATTTTAGAACTGTTTAAGAAGAATTGCACTTGAAGTAAAATTGCGCTATAATTTGAGCTAAGAAAAAAAACAATTTTAGTAAAATTGTGTTCAAAGGACAACTTCATTCTAAATAAAATAGTATTCCAAGAAAAATTGTATTTTAAGTAAAATTACATCGTAAGTGAAATTCTAATTGAAGAAAAATTCAATTTTATATAAAATTCTATTTTAAGTAAAAATATATTTCAAGCGAACGTCTAATTTATGGAAAATTAAATTTTAAGTAAAATTCTGTTTCAAGAAGAATTCTATACTAGCAAAAATTAAATTTTAAGTAAAGAGTCGTTCCCCTTTCATCGTGCTAATACAAACAATAAGAAATTCGCCGATCTTCGACCAACGAGTGACACGATTTCAACGAAACGAAGAAAAAAGAAACAAAAAAAAAATTCGTATATAAAAGAGACATCGTTCGAAAGCCGTACGCATCTAGTCGTTTATTTCGTCTGTGTATGTATATATATATTTTCCTTTCTTTTTCGTCGATCGCACATACGCCCCTACAACTCGCCGGCAAAATGGTCTACAAATACGAGAGTACGTGCAACGAAATTTGGAAAAAAAAGGAAAAAAAAAAATAATGATAACACGCGCCGAACACGTGTGTACGTTTCCTTAAATAATTAGTGAGGAAAAGTTCTTATGTAGTACAAATCGTAAGTCAGTTAGGTTTATTTTTGTTTCTTTCATTTTTTTTTCTTTTTCTCTTCACTTTCCTCCTCTTTCACATCGAGTTCCATTTCTTTTGCTTTTTCGTTTTTTTCTCTCGTTCGTTCTTTTTTTTTTATTTCACTAATCCCATTTTCTTGGCTTCCACTTCGTATATCAATAACCTCCACATTTTCACAACGAACACCTCTGCCTCTTCGTCCAATACCTGCAAAGAAAAATAAACAATTTTTATTTTCGTTATTCTTGGTTGGAAGAAGATTAATATCCTCATATTTGCACTTTGATCTTTGATATATTTGGAACGTAACGTTTTTTTCCTGACGTAAGCAAACTGCTGATAATTTATTTTTTCAAAATGATTTTATTTAAAATCCAGTTTTACGAAACGATTTTACGTAAAATCCATTTTTACGAAACGATTTTACGTAAAATCCATTTTTACGAAACGATTTTCGCAAAATCGTTCGTCAAGTTATGCGAAAGTTTTTGTTCGAATCGAATCGTTGATTTTTGAAAATTCAAAACGTCGAGTTTCAGCGTTTTTTTTCAATTATTTCAATTATTTCAATTATTTCAATCATTTCAATTATTTCCATTATTCCAATCATTTCAATTTTTCAATCATTTCATTTTTTCAATTATTTCAATTTTTCAATTATTTCAATTTTTCAATTATTTCAATTTTCAATTATTTCAATTTTCAATTATTTCAATTGTTTCAATTATTTCAATTATTTCAAACTTGTGGTATTTACCATTTGTACATCATCGAGTATACCCTGTGGCGAACTGCCAGCCATTACTTTGCTGCATATGAAGTCAACCAGTGTGGGCTCCGGCTCACCGATGTACTCGATTATCTTTTTGTTTATCCAAGGCCGTATTCTCTTCTCCATGAGAGTCTGAGAAAGTAACGCGACGTTTATTTTTATACAAATATATATAACAAAATACATATACTTTTTTAACACATCCTAGATGTTGAAATTGAAATAAGCCCGATAAATTAAAGATTAATTAATAGTGCAAAAAAACATTGGGTTCCGATGGTTTTACGATTTTTATACATTTTTAAGCTTGAATTTTTAGAAAATGAAAAATTTATTTACAAAAAAAATCTCTCGGAATAACAATAACTCACGTTATCGATGACCGCCCAATCGAGTTGATAACCGAACAGGGCATTCTTGTCCGTCGGAATTTTATCGATCAGAGACTTGATATGCTTTCGCTTTTCCTCCTGGCTTTTCGTGTTTTCCTCCTTTACAGGTTTCGGAGCTTCTTCCGGTACTTTCTTCTTTTTGTCCTCGCCATAATCTTCAAAAATATTCAAACGATGAATTTTCATGGCGAGAAAAAAACGAAATCAATAATTATCAGAATAAAATAAAATATATCTTTATTCTTTTTTTTTATTGCGTCGATAATTTATTCGTGAAATAATAATGATAATAATAATATCGCGCATATCTAATTCAATCCAAAAAAACAGGTAATTGAAAAAAAAAACAATTTTCATGACGAAAAAAAGTAAATAAATAATTATGAGAATAAAATAAAACAATTTTTTTTAATTACGTCGATAATTCGTTCGTCGATTTACAATAATAATGATAATTATAATATCGCACACAGCTAATTTAATTATTTAAAAAAAAAACAGAAATTTTTAATTCGTATTTTTTTTTTGTTATTTAAATCTTTCTAGTATTTTTTTGTTTTGTCTTTTAATATTTATTGAATCGTGAATAATTGTTGTTGCTCCAAGTAATTACTCATTTACTTACCGAGAGGAATGAGTTTCCGTTTTTTCGAATTATTCGTACCGTCGTCGTCGTCGTCGTTGTTGAAAACGTCTTTGACGTCGATCCTCGTCTTTTTCCGCGCTTGATTCGGCTGCTGAGAATTAGCGAGAACGTTCCCCGGACTCGCCGGTGTTTTGCTACCGACGGGGGCGTGATCGGCACCTCGAGCACCGCCACCACCCATCGCGAATGGCACAAAGTTACCTGGTCGACGTTATTTACGATCATTCGAAAATCCAAATTACCCCTATCGATTTTCATTCCGAAATCAACAATCGGAAATATTTTTTTTTTGTACGCAGAAACGATTGTTGTTCATAAATTAATAATAAACACATTATTTTCGAACTTTGAAAAACGAATCGTACTATATCATGACAAATGCTGAACATATTGCATCGTCGAAATTTAAGAATTAAAAAAAATCTAAATATCAAAATTTTGTTTATACTAAAATGTTTTTTTTTTCATTTTTCAAACTTCTAAAATTCGTATTTCTTTTTATTTATTATTTAAATATTTAATTATTTTTATTCTATCGATGAAACAATAAAATATTTTAATAATGTAAAATTATATAAATTAAATATAAAAAATTATAACCAAAAATTATTCAAATAAAAAAAATTCAAAAAAATGTACAATTACTCAAAATAAAAAATTAAATAATAAAAAAAAATATATTTTAAAAAAAATGTTAAAAATTATGTATAATGAAATAACAATGATTACTAGTAAACTCACCGCCGCCCGTTTAATATAAAAAATAATGTAAAATTATATAAATTAAACATAAAAAATAATAACCAAAAAATTATTCAAATAAAAAAAATTCAAAAAAATGTACAATTATTCAAAATAAATAATTAAATAATAAAAAAGATATATTAAAAAAAAAAAGATGTTTAAAATTATGTATAATGAAATAACAATGATTACTGGTGAACTCACTGCCGCCCGTTTTCTCGGGTTCGCTGACGAGGGACATGCGAGAATCCTCGTCGTGATTAGGCGGCAAATTTTGCGAGGGCGTCGTTCCGGCAAGTGCGGTGGCCGGTGGTGACGTACGTTTGTCCTTGTTGGTCTCGCGCTCGTTATCGGTGATACCATCAGCGGAGCCCTCCTCGCGATGATGATTCAAATGATGACGATGATGTCGCCGATGATGATGATGATGACGGGGCGGAGTCCTAGACGGGGCTTCCGGTTGTATCGCGTCTTCGAAGTGTACGCCGTCGTCGCTGTCGCTGTCTATTGGCTCGGTCTCGATCGGAGGCATCTCCTCCTCTTTCTCTTTCTGAGCTTTCTCGTCCTCCTCGTCGATTATCGTTATCACCGGTTTTGGCTTGTACTGCTCCTCTCTTTCCGCTTTCAACTGCGCGCATGCGTCAAAATAATCAATCATGGGATTATTAATTTGATTTTTTTAAAACAAAATGGAAAATTTGGGTTATTATCGTTGGCGTTTGAATAATGGAATCTTCAACGGTCATCCATTTCTGTCGAACCCAAACAAACCCAAACATACGTTTTTCCGTTTTCTTATTGGAATTATTAGAATAATTGGAATAATTATAATAATTAGAATAATTAGAATAATTATACATTTTTTTCGGCTTTCAACTGCGCGCATGCGCCAAAACAATCAATCACGAAATTATTAACTTTTCAAACAAGATGAAAAATGCAGATAATTATGATTGAGGTTTCAATCACGAAATCTTCAACGTTCGTCCATTTCTATCAAACCCAAACGGACCCGAACATTTTTCCGTTTTCCAATGAAAATAATCAGAAATCTTTAATCAGAATAATTAGAAATTAGGCTTTAAACTGGGCGCATGCGTGAGAACGATCAATCAAGCAATTATTATCTTTTTTGACAAACAAAATAAAAAAAGGAAGTAGAATTGGTACTTCAATCATAGAATCTTCATCGTTTCTCCATTTCGGTCAAAGCCAAAAATTCATTTTGCTTAATCGAGTGATGGAAAAATTGACGGAAGGGAAACCGAAAATAAAAAAAAAAAATCACCCTTTCGAATTCAGCTGCGGGATCGGGATGGGACGAGTCGGCGTATAATTTTTCACGGAGCCGTTGTAATTCCTGTCGTTCGGCGCAACGATCGCGAGAATCGGCTTCCGCCTCGAGTGCTCTTTCCTCCAAGCGGCGCGATAGTTCTTTGCCTTTGTAATACTTGGCGTCGTCGCGATCGTCGTCGTAATCTTCCAGGAATTCTTTTAAACGTTTCGCCTCTTTTTCACGGGCTTCTCTTTTCGCACGTTTTTTTTCGCCTTCCTTTTCGTACTCCTTTTGCTTTCGGCGTTCTCGAGTTTCCCACGTTCTCAGTCGTTCCTGATAGGCGGCTTCTTTTTCTCGCGCTCGCCTCTCGTTCTTCTTCCGGTCTTTCGCTTCCTCCTCCTCCTCCCTCTCGCGCATTATTTCACGCTCGGTTTTCCGAGCTTCCTCGCGTTCCCGCTCTCGTTCCCGGTCCCGCTCGCGTTCGCGATCTCGCTCCCGCTCGCGTTCGCGTTCACGCTCGCGATCCCGATCCCGATCCCTCTCACGGTCCCTCTCGCGATCCCTCTCCCGGTCCCGCTCTCGATCCCGGTCCCGCTCGCTTCTCTGACGCTCCGCCCGATCGCGGTCTCGATCCTTCGACCTGTTGCGACCAAAAGGTTGAAATTATCAGGAGGTAATTCTTTTTTGGTTTTTTTTTTTGGCTGATTTTTTTATGGTTTGGGTTGGATTTCGATTTTGCTGATTTTTTTTTTTACCGACTGAAGTTTCTACAAAGTTTCAGAGTCTCTAGAAAGTTCCCGAATTTTTGATAAAATTTGTAGACCTTTCTGGAACGTTACGAACAAATGCAAGGAAAATAAAGAATTTTCTAAATACTCGGCGATTAGTTTTTTTCTTTTTTTTTTTGTTGAAAAATTACGATATTTCTAGGAACTTTCACAATGTTCTAGAAACTTTACGAAGTCTGTACAAAGCTTCGGAATTTTCGAGAAATACTTCGACTTTTCTAGAAAGTTACAAACAAATGTTAGAAAAATGTAGAATTTTCAGAATAGTCAGCAATGTTTTTCTTTCAAAAATTGCGAAATTTCTAGGCGCTTTCATAACGTTCTAGAAACTTTCAGAATTTTTTTTTTTTAAGTTAGATGGAATTATGGAATAATTCCAAAATTGCTAAGAGCTTTCAGTACATTCTAGAAACTTTCAGAACTGTCTAAACTTTGAAAATTTTCTATAAAATGACAATATTTTCGAAGTTTCCGAATTTTTGTACGGAGTTGAAATAATGTTTAGGAACATTTAGAAATTTCTAGAAACCAAACCCAAAATTCTATAAAACGTCAATATTTTCGAAGAAGTTTCCGAATTTTTGTACATCGTTGAAATAATGTTTAGGAACATTTAGAAATTCGTAGAAACCAAACCCAAACAAGCATTCTTCCTCACCGTGACTTAGATCTTCTCTTGTCCCTCCGGCTACTTCCGGTACTGTCGCTACGTCCCTTATGAGAGATAGGACTGCCAGGATCACCGTCATGATCGTTCTTCACTCCAGCTTCTTCCTCCCTCCTCTCCCTCCGTTCTTTCTCGCGTTTTTCTCGTTCCTCCTTTTCGACGGCCTCTTTCTTCCGTTTGACTTGGGCCTTTTCCTCCTCTTGTTTCTACAAAAGAAAAAACAAGAAACGCGGAGTCTATGAGTCCGATGTGATCCGTAACACGTCCTCGTGTCTCGAGCGTTGCCAATTTGTAGGGAAAAAAAAAAAACAAACGAAAAATATTGTAAAATAAAAAAAGAAACAAAAAAACAATAACGTTACAGAAGAATGGAAAATAACTGGCAATCGAAAATAGAATTCTCAGCTTCGTAAAATACAACAGAAAATTCATTTCCAACTTTTCACTTGTCTTTTTTTTTTTATTAATAATTTTTTCAATTATTTTTTTTACGAAAGTAAAAATTCTGTAATTGCAAATCTCGTACGATCGCCGGTTGGACGGAAAATTCGTTCGTACTTCGTAACGATTGTACAACGACGTAAGAAAAAAAAAAATCAAAAATTTAAAAATAAAAAAAAAAATTTTATCCGAAATAATTCACAAAAAAAAAACAAAAAAAAATGAACAGTAGTGACGAAACTGTTTTGGGTCAGTGCCAGATTGAGCCAGCGGTGGGCCCGTAGCAAATTGAAATCGCGAGGCTCTCGTTTCGATCTACAATACCAAATGAAAAATGAAACGCAATCGCTTATCGTAACGAACGATAACTCTCGTTCGTTTTCAAATCTCGGTTCTCCCGCTGCGAGAGATTTCAACACCCGGAGTATTCGATATACACCGGAAACTCGATTCCTCGTTTTTTTTTTTTCTTCAATTTTTAAAAATATTTTTTTAGCTCGTGGAACATTGAAAAAGCGTTCGAAAAATTCGAAATTCGTATTCCGGCCTGGCCTGGGCTGGGCCGCGTCAGCATTTGCTACTTACTTATTGGCTAATCCGGCACTGCTTTTTATTTCTGATGTATACTTACTCCGTTGGCAGCAAGCTCCACCTTACACACGTTACATGTCGTTAACATATCAAGATTCCTAAGTGCAGGTATAAAGATCGGAAAACACATTTCGTAAGAGACATTTTCCCTTAAGGCTAATATTAATTATGTAAATAAAGAAATAAGTAAATAAATAAATATAATTTTATTTATATTTATTTATTTATTAACGTTTTAAATAAATAAATAAGTAAATGAATATATTTTTATTTATTTATTTATTAACGTTTTAAATGGATAAATAAATAAATATATTTTTATTTATTTATTTATTAACGTTTTAAATGAATAAATAAATAAAAATATTTTTATTTATTTATTTATTAACGTTATAAATAAATAAATAAATAAATAAATATGTTATATTTATTTATTATATATATGTATAAACATTTTGTCTCGTAGATCGATAAAATTAGAGACGCACTCTCCAAGGCCACCCAATGTACTTACAACATTGCAAATGTGCCTGATATACGTGTCTTCGTATAAACAGCAAACAAAAGTGGGCGATTTAAAAATAAGAAAGATTGAAAAAAAAAAAAAAACAACAACAACTTCCAAAACATTCGTCTAACGACTAGGGTGTACGAGGCTCTGGGCTTAATTTAGCCCAATTAAGCTGATCTGTCAAGTCCTATCACGTGAAATTTCTATTCGTTTCAACTGTTAATGCTTTTTTCGTGATTAAACAATCGTTCGAGACGTCACGAAGGTCGTTGGCGAGAGGAGTAGGGGCGGGGGAGGGTGGGGAGGGGGAACTCGCGACTCGTGATATTCGGGTTTGTTTATTCGTCTATCGCGTTCGTGTCATTCCTCCGGCCTCTAACCCCCCCCCCCCCTCTCCCCGGCCCGATCGATTTTCCGAAGATTCCGGTGTGGCGATTGGTGTTTTTTTGGGAAATAGAGAACTAACTTGTTTATTCGCAAGCGCTGGATGGAAAATATGGTTAATATTCGTAAGTGTAACTCCTGGAGGAATCGAGACGATTTTTTGTGTTTGTTTGGGTTTGTTTGTTTGGTTTCTTTTGTTTGGTTTTGTTTGTTTGGTTCTGTTTGTTTGGTTTTGTTTGTTTGGTTTTGTTTGGGTCTGTTTGAGTCCGTTTGTTTCGGTTTGTTTGTTTGGTTTTGTTTGTTTGGTTTCTTTTGTTTGTTTGTTTGGTTTTGTTTGTTTGTTTGGTTTTGTTTGTTTGGTTTCTTTTGATTGTTTGTTTGGTTTCTTTTGTTTGTTTGTTTACATTCGTTTGTTTGGGTTCGTTTGTTTGGTTTCATTTTTTTGGTTTTGTTTGTTTGTTTAGATTCCTTTGTTTGGGTTTGTTTGTTTGGTTTTCTTTGTTTAGATTCGTTTGTTTGGGTTTGTTTGTTTCGTTTCGTTCGTTTTGGTTCGTTTGTTTGGTTTTGTTTGTTTGGTTTCGTTTGTTTGGGTTTGTTTGTTTAGATTCGTTTGTTTGGATTCGTTTGTTTAGTTTCGTTTGTTTGGTTTTGTTTTTTTTTTTGGTTTTGTTTGTTTGTTTAGATTCCTTTGTTTGGGATTGTTTGTTTGGTTTGTTAGTGTGTTTGGGTTCGTTTATTTGGTTTTGTTCGTTTGATTCCGTTTGTTTGGGTTTCTTTGTTTGGTTTCGTTTGTTTGGTTTTCTTTGTTTAGATTCGTTTGTTTGGGTTTCTTTGTTTGGTTTCGTTTGTTTGGTTTTCTTTGTTTAGATTCGTTTGTTTGGGTTTGTTTGTTTGGTTTCTCGCTTTTCAGCGGGAGTTGCACTTCCGAATATTTACCGAAAAAAATATACACGGTGTCGGAGAACGGAACGTCATACGTGAAGTAGGAGGTTGGGGGTGAAAAATTCTGAAACAATGAATATATTAGCAGGTAACCGGTTCAACCCCTCAATTATAACGAATTTCCAAATGCGGCTTATCAGTCGCGCCTCTTGAGCTGATTTACGTCGATCAGCGATACTCGCCATAACCCAAACAAACCCAAACTCACTCTAACGGCTGATAGACTGCCGTTCAAAATTCATAACAATTCAGGGGTTCATCCGGTTGCCTTGAATGCTTCTATCAATCGTTTCAGAATCCCATCCTCAACCCTCTATTTCACGAATGACGTTTCGTCCTTCGACGTCCTGTATAAAAAGTCCCAATAAAAAAAAAAAAAAAAAAAAAAAAAAAAACAAAGAAACTTCCCCATAAAACGAGAAATTCCGAATCGAAATACGTACACACATGTATATCCGGTGCGTTAAAAATTCACGTATGCAAAGGTTGGTAAGTGAGGAAAACGAGTTTTCGAAAAATCCGATTTTTCGATTAGAAGACACGTGACCAAAAAAAAAACAAAAAA
Organism: Ophioninae sp. A BG-2022a; assembly: GCA_030523105.1. Lineage (NCBI taxonomy): Eukaryota > Metazoa > Arthropoda > Insecta > Hymenoptera > Ichneumonidae > Ophioninae sp. A BG-2022a. Next base: position 15,059 of record JAPYZI010004091.1, read on the forward strand.
AATAACGAAAATATGATAAAAGTCAAGACTGGAGTGACGACGAAAAAAGAGAGAGAGAGAGAGAGAGAAAGAGAGAAAGTGAGAAAAAGAGAAAGAGAGAGAGAAAGAGATTTTCGATTATGGGCGACTGCACTATTATTCAAAAACTACCAGAACAGAAAAATGACATGATCGCTTCGTGACCTTTTTTTTGGTATCTTAATTTTTTTTTTTTTTTTTTTTTTTTTTTTGTTTTTTACTTCTTTTGCGAAGTTTACTCACAGTGTAAAGTCGACTTGATCAGTCAGTGTGGTGGTACCGGAGAATGGAGGAGCGCACACCTAGGTACTACGTACATGTCTGATCGAGACGCTGACAGAAGCTGTTTACACAAAATAAAGACAACAACTGAACAGCCGTCATTACCTTTTCCCCCTTTTATCAGTGGAATTTACTTTATTTGATTTATTTTTTATTATTTTTTATTATTTTTTATAATTATTTTATATTATTTTTTCGTCTCCTTCAAATGGGTCTGAAGAATGGATTTTTCAAAATATTTCTCTTACTAGTCTCGATCTATCATGTTCCGTGAGGAGAAAGCGAATACGACGAAAACCAGGAGGCTGGCGTTTGTATTTTCTCTTTTTTTTTTTTTTTGAATTTTTCTCCTACGCGAAATGGCCGCTCTATGTTTAGTGTCTCTTTCCGCCGCTAGGGGCGCTCTCTGTTCTCTTAAAAACACGATGCGCGCGCAGGATTATTTTATTTTCCATTCGAAACTCAACCGCCGTTGAGAAAAATCATGGGACTTCGATTATTCGTGAGGTTTCGTCGATCTTAAGTCCTCGAACTATCGGACATCCAAAGTTGTTCAAAGTTTCGGTTATTCTGGACTTTGGCGGCTTTTTCGAAAAATGGTCGGCGATTTTTTTTTTTTTTTGCTGATGAATAGCTTTTATTTGTTATAAATAATGATATTATTGACGCGGAAGAAGGTTCCTATAAATGATACATATTTAATTTTTTTTAATTCGATTTTTACTATCAATTATACAATTTTATTCTTAAAAATTCTACTTTTAATCCCAATTACACTTTTTTTTTCAATTTTATTTTTACTATCAATAATCCATATTTTATTTTCACGAACCCAAAACAAACCCAAACAAACCCAAACAAAAACTGTGTATTTACGCATTAAAACGCATTAACAACAACGTTATCTGTAACAAAATGAAACCATTCATCCTTAAAAAACAAAATCGAGACAATTTGAAA
>JAPYZI010004092.1:0-12968 GCA_030523105.1 Ophioninae sp. A BG-2022a
AAAAAAAAAAAAAAAAAAAACCCAACAAAAAAAAAAAAAAAAAAAAAAAAAAAAAAAAAAAAAAAAAAAAAAAACGAAACGTCACGGCGAACGAATAAAAGTGAAAACTGTTGATAACTAACCAGGCGAGGGGCGCATACATATGAAACGTCCGCTGTAGCAGAGACAACGTCCGCGATAAGCCTGATAAGCCGGGGCAGCATGGTTGTAGAAAGCGAATTCAGTTTTGCAGGGTGACGATTCGACGCATATGGTATTGCAGACGAGTACCTCGCCCTCGCCACACTGGCAGAGCTCCGAGCACTCGGGTTCGTCATCCCGGTAAAGCTGGTCAAAATGAATGAAGGATTTCTTGATTGCCGTATACATTAATTAGGACGCATAATTTGAGTTTTTTCTTCACTCACTCTCTTCCCTTTGCCCTCCCGTATATACTGATGACTGTGTCTCGGTCTCTGAACTACGCAGAAGCCTGCAATCGTGAAACAACGTCGTAAACTTCGTTTCGTAAGTTTTCCGGTACTCCTCTCTAACCTTCACTCTCCAGTTGCACATTTTACCCGAATTCGTAACGAATATTTTTTATCCGTCGGTAAAATAAAGTATGAAAAAAAAAACACACACACAAAAAACGACGACGAAATAATAACGAAACAAAAATAAGTACGAGATAAAAATTAAGTCTCCCGAGTGAAAGGGGCGTCAACAATGTTAGTATTTCGTATCGGAATTCTTCAATAGCAAGCCCGGTTATTTTCTCTGGAAATACTTCCAGTCTCTAGTTCCCAACCCCTCCCTCTCCTCCCGCCCGCATACTCTCGCACTGCTTCTCTCAAGTGCAACCGTTCCAAATATCGGAAGCTCCATTCGCCCGTGTTGAATACACAGACTACACGCTTTTCACTGACATCCTCTCCATTTTCTCCTACCGTAAACAACACTCAGACTCTACAGCTCGCGACGTACGAGGAAATGCGAAAAAAAAATATATATATATGTATATGTATACCCTCGAGGCTGTTTGTTAACGATAAAACCTTCACGAGTACCCGACAGAAAGTCGCGAACCTTTGCGTGCACGGAATAGGTTAAAATTCGTGTTCAACAATTACGAGGTGGCGTGAAAAGCGAAATTCCTGGAAGGTAATTATCAACCCCTGGTTTTACATTTCCAATCGCGCTGGTTAAACTCGGAAATTACGAAATTTTTTTACTTGAAAAGCAGCGGGGGTAAGTACAAAATCGATTGGAAAAAAAATCAAGCCTCTACGTCAATTTTTCGATTTTTGCGAGATTTTTTAGTAAAACGTGAACGTTTGGCGTTTCACGCGGAGCGATAGTGGGGAGCCCACGCGTACGATACGCTCCCCACCCTGCTGATTGGGCGTGGCCCGTTTGACGGGCCTGATTGGCGCTACGCAATTCCTCAATATCTCGGTGATCGTGCGTCATAGAAAAAAACGGAAAATAACTTTTTTCTTCAAAATCTCAGGATCTATCTGCTCTGTAAACTTGAAGCTTGAATATACGATATTTTGTACTAATCGCGTGTTGACGATCCTGGAAAGTATTGCAATTCGATTTTTTGACATTCGCGAAAGCTACGAGAAAATAATAAACTTACGAGGTGATGTGGTCGTTGTTGTCGTCGTACTCGGAGTCGTAGTTGGCGCTAGCGTCGTACTTTCCATTGTCGTTGGTGGCTGTGTAGTCGAATTTGTCGTAACTTCCGGTATGACGTTGTCTTCGATAGATTCGGTAGGCTCGAGTGTCGATACGAGATAAGTGCTCGCGGTTGTTGTTATCGCGGAAACTATTGGCGTTGCGCTCGTTGTTTTCGTATGTTGATAATGATGATGCTTCTTTCTCGCGTGATAGTCCTTTTGCGATTCGACTGTTATCGTAATAAAATCGAATTGTATCCCGCGTAGAAAAGTAACGATTTTAAACTATTACGAAAAGACCTGACGTGGAATCGATGAAAACAACAATAGCTCACCAACGCAAGGATTCACCCAGAGCAATCTTTGCCAACCCAGACAAACGTACAACTGTGCAAAATCTGGACCCTTGCAAGCGCAATTTGATCTCAATTCCGTTCCCAAAATACCGAGGATCGCTTTTCTGCAATCGCCCGGAGGACCCGCGCACTTTTTCGTCACGCTGTCCACTGCGCAACTCTGTTCGTAGTGCTCCAGTTTATTTCTGAGAATAAACAATTTAATAATCGCATCACTTGATGACCGATCGAAAATAATCGGAGATGCCCGAAATTTTGATTTGATCAATGTTTTTTTTATTCCAACAAATCGAAACCACCAGAAACGAAAGCTTGATCGATAGTAATCGCGAAATAAATACACCAACCGTCCAAATTGGTAATCTTAACAAAATTTGACATTTCCAAAAATTCAAATACTCCACGGATTTTTCAACGTTTTAAATTTCATTGAAATAAATTTTTGACTTTTACCTGCAGCTCTTGTCCTCTCGACAAACTTCGGCGAGGCGGTGACAGGTTGGCATGTCATTCAATTCAATCCGTTGGGCACATATGGGGTGCATTTTTTCCTGGGCGACTATACACTCGTCTTGCTTATCCTCGGTCTTTCTATTAAAATATATCGAATTTTTCGAAAAATTTATGACACGTAAAGTTTTGAAAATAAAAAGGAAATATAAAGCGACTTCCCGAAAATTGCGAAACCAAAAAGTCTTATAACGGGCAGTATCGCTTTAATACGGAACTTTAAAAAAGATTTTCATACATTTCCATTAGAAAGGACTCATCCGGTCAAGCTACGGGTATGTCGTCAGCATAGATCGAAAGCTAGAACAATTGTGAACCGAAAAGTCCTCATGCGTTTTTTTCTCCGTCGCGCCGTTGCGTAGATATTCAATGTTGAATAATAGCCAATCCGATACGTAAGCGATAGGAAGATGGGCGGGGCGCTCCCCCCACCCGCACGCATCCTACCTCCCACTCTTCCCGCTGTGACTCATTTAGCCATCCGATTAGCTCGTACCAAACGATCGATATCTTTTGAACGGTGTATCGTAGAGAAAAATGGAAAAGGACTTTTCGCTTTAGATTGTCATGCTCTACGTACTCGGCCGAAGACGAAGTTGACAAACTCAAATCGGAACGAAAAAAGCTATATTTCTTTTTTTTTATCGGCTGACTGTCTTTCTCCTTTCACTCGCGTATATTTCCAACGGATTAGTAGATCGGATTACTCACTTGCACAGGCAAAAGGCAATTTCCATGGAGTGCTTGTGATTGGCTTTCTTGTAGAAGTGTTGAAGAGCGTTCATACACTCGTTACGTGCGCAATGCGAAACGTCGCAGTGAATGATTGCCGGTTGAAGAAGACTCCAACATTCGGTATCGTTTCTATAGTCGAGAAATCCAATTTATCAAAGAAGAATGTAACGTAACCCGGAACTTTTTGCTTTTACTGTTTTTTTTTTTTTTTTTTTTTGCTAAAGTGCATTCCTAGCGGCATATTTTTTTTTTTACCGACCTAAATGGCACGCCCCGAGACTCACCTGCACATCTCGTAACCGCGGTGGCATGTGCTGGAGAGTATCAGCTTGACAGGTTGATGAGGTATCGCTCCATCTACGGAGGATCCTTGAAGATTTCCCGAGCCACTTGTGCCTACAGAATTTATTTGAAAAGGCCCATATGTAAAGGAGAAACCCAGTAATTCATTTTTTCTTAAAAAGCAACAACAATCATGAATGAAAAATGAAAAAAAGGGAGGTAAATAATAATAATAACCCTATAGAATAAATTTCACCATAATGTTCTTCCGAAGTGTGATTTTTTCGAAGGTTCGGACGTTGATGTATCCCTGGAAGAGGCCATTGCCTCAACGCGTGAAGGTCCTTGTGATTAGCATCGATCAACGGATTCTCAAGCTGTGACTCGATTACTTCTACGCTCGTCGAATTGTCCGGATGTGATATTATTTTCACTGCAAAAGCGCGATGCGGATGAGTCGCGTGATAGTAACATATCTTATTTTACATTCGGAATTTATAAACAAATCCTCATGACGCGAAGCAAAAATACTCTTAGAGTTGACTGTCCACGCCTCGAAAAATATGTACGCCTTCTACGGTGTACACACACGCGTAGCCCTGGGCCATAAATTCAAACTTGTGTAAAATGTCCGATAAGTACCTCGGAGATTAATGAACCGTGAAATTCTGAGACGAAAAGTCCTTATGCACTTTTCGCTCCGATGCACCGTTCTCGCGTTATTAATTAATTAATGATAGCCAATGAGAAGCGACAGCTGGCTAAATCGGAGGTAGTGGGGGGGAGTATGCTCCGCCCACTGCAATTTTCATTTGCTGTCAGTATTTAACAAATATCTCAGGAACGGTGCATCCGAGAAGAAAACTGAAAAGGACTTTTCGCTTCGGAATTGCACGAACTATCTATCCTTTAAATATCCAGCTATATCGATCACCTAAATACATAAACTGATCAAGAAGATCAAGGTCGTTTCCCAATCGCTTTGGCCTTTTTGCTTGTCCTGATTTCATGATAAAAAATAAAAATAGACAAATAATGTACGAAGTCTAAAAACGATTGCGTAATCTTGCGTTGCCTCTTGTTTCAAGTCTATCAGACACGGTTCTCTCAGCTAGTTTATCTTCGGCCACATTCTCTCTAGTTCTTGCGAGCGAATGAGCGTGGCTCCTCTTTGGGGACGGGAGATATCAAGGGTATCGACTTTCCTGTCTTCACATCGGCTATCCTTTTGTTTTATCCCAACCTAGATTATAGCTTCCCCGGAAGAGCGGGAATGTTCCGAACGTTATATACCGGGTGTCCCGAACGCAAATCCAGTTAACTAACTACCACATTTCAAACACATATTTTTGGCTTTAAAAAAAGTTAATTGAACATTCGATTCGAAATATTCAAGGCAACCATGTATATCGTTGCAATGTTACGAAACTTGTAACCTGGACACCCGGTACATAAAAGATATGCTCCGCTTCGTTTCTCGATCTCGGAGTCAGGAGTCGGCGAAGGTTTACTCGAGCGGAAACGCGCAACTCGAACGCGTCTATGCTCGCTCGAATTTTCTCATTTCCCTCTCGCTCGTAAGTACAGAAACGACGATCGTGGCAGGAGATAGGGGGCGAAAAGAAAAAACAGAAAAAAAATCAAGACGAATTTCCGAGAGAGAACATAAAGCTGGAACACTTTTTTTTTCACAGCGACAAAAGATTCGCAATGACCTTCCCTTGAACTCTGAAGTCCCGATTCACGAGCAGAGTATCAGAACTTTGAAACTGACGGCAGATGATGAGAAAATAAAAAGATTTTTCTCTTCGGGGAAATGGGAAAAATATGAGTCCAACGAAAACGTTTTTTGTAAAACGCAAGTTCTTTAGGTTAGTTTTCAAAATTTACAAAAAGTTATATATTACTTTCTCGAGAGGTCGCATGATTGAGAAAAAAAAAAACGATAATTATATAGCTTAGTGATTATTTCCTGAAAATGAACAGTGATTGTTTATTTTCGTTATTTGTCGCTTTTGTAAATAATGTAAATATAAATAATCACGTAGCGTTGGGGAAATACGATTTTTTAGGTTACAGATTTTCCACGGAAAAATAAATACGTTTGATGTTCCATAATTGAACATCGTCAAAAATAAATTTTACCGCCGTATTTATAAAAAATCGCAAAACCAAAAAAAACATAACGAAAATGAAAAAAAAAAAAAAAAAAAAAAAAAAAAAAAAAAAAAAACAAAAAAAAAAAAAAAAAAAAAAAAAAAAAAAAAAAAAAAAAAAAAAAAAAAAAAAAAAAATCATTATCACATGTACTATTATTTATATAAAATTTGAAGAAGACGTCACATGACCAATGAAATGAGCGAACGAAGTTCCAAACAAGTACCAACCCGAGAAAAAAAATTTTGTTCCCCGAAACCATGAGTGTAGAAAAGAGTATTATTTAAAAAATTCAACGATACGTGATCCTGGAAATAATCAACGAAGATTCAAAGATCGGGCGATCCAGTGTGGGGGGCGGGGGGGGGGGGGGGGGGGGGGGGGGGTGGCGAAATTCTCGAGGCATTTGTCAAGTTACCTTGATCGACGAAACCCTCGAAAGCCTCGCGGAGGTCGAAGAGTCGATCTAGCGGCAAGGACGATCCGTCATTGTCAAAGTGATAATCGTGGTCGAAACGACCTACGACGACCCCACGTTCATAGTGGTAGGTGGGAGGCGGTGCTTGTGCCTTGGTGCCGTAGTTCTTGTTCCATTGCCAAGATGGCGGCGGGGCCGTGCTCGAGGGTGCGTGCGCAAGTGCCGGATACTTTTTTTCTGACGTAACACTGGGATGATAATCGTAATGATTTTCTCTCCCGTGTTGATTTGGCTGGTGACGATCGTGATGACGGGAGTGCGGTAAGTTTTGGTGCTGATGATGATGTCGCTGGTGTTGTTCAAGGTCATGCGTTGCTTGTTGGGGATGCTGGGAGGGGGGATGATCGCGGTGATGGTAATGGTTGGTGCTTGAAGCGTGATCATGCTTGGCCTCGTTAGGATAGCCAGGACGGAAGGAAGAAGAAGAAGAAGAAGAAGAAGAAGAAGAAGAAGAAGAAGAAGAAAAAGAAGATGAAGATGAAGAGAAGGGTGAGGGTGGAAACGATTCGCCATTGGCTAGCCCTAATTCAATCCTACGTTCCTCCTGTGACCTTTCACGCTGCTCAATGTCATCGTCACGACGAGTATAATCTTCGTAGGACTGGCCAGAATGGATGGTGATCCGCGAACTTCCGGTTCGACTGCCACCACCACCCAAATCTTCGTACTCCCGACGATTTTCGTACGTATCGCCCTCGTAACTATCATAATATGAAGTTTTTCCGGTCGCCGTGATTGCGGGAAAGAGAAAATAGGGATACATACTGGTCGGGGGCAACCAGATCTCCTGAAAGTTCTCCTGCTGGGGGTCGAACGGATATAGGGCCGAGTCTGTCCCGGATAAGTCTACGGACGCGGAGGAGGGCAGAAAGTCTGAAACACAGAAGCAAAATACCCGCGAGCGAGACGCATTCAGTCCCAATTTACGGTTATACTTTACGCGATGGGCATGCGCGCTTGCGCAGTGACACCCGCGTTCAAACCGCGCATGAGTTATCCCAATGCACGTGAGATTCACCACTGCGCGTGAGATTGTCCACTGCGCATGAGATTTCACAATGCGCATGCGCGTTGTGTCACGTGATCGTTTCACGTCACGCCACGCCCACTCGGACGAGAGTGGGGGCGGACGGGATCCCCCATGCGATCGACTATCGATCGTTCGAATTATTTCGGTATTACTGAAATCACGTGGAACAGTTACTTAAAATTCTCGGCTTAAAATGTCGGATGATCTTTCAGTTCTTCTTTTTCTTTTTATTTATTTATTTATTTATTTATTTTGTTTCTTTGCTCATCGAATTTTCATCGTGATAAACTTTATCGATACTCACTTCGAAATATCAATTATTCAGGTCGTGAAAAATGTTTCGATACACTTATGTAAATAGGGGAAAAACAAATCGATTTATTTATTCCGATTATCGTCGCTGCTGGGAGAAGAAGAAGCATTGGGAGACAGAGATAGAAAGACAGCGAGAGAAGAATAATAGACACACACTTACATGCGAGAGAAAGTGACAGCGCTACGTTTGGCATGCATGGAACATTCCTTGTCTGTCCTCGTGAACTGAAACTTATTATTTTTCACTTTTACAAATAAACTAGACGTCTCAAAGAATAGAACGATGTCCAATTATCATGGACTTCGACATTTTCAATTGTTTCGTGTTTTTCGATGTTTTCGATCGATTTTATTGATTATCACTATCAAGTTTGTTATTATTATTATTATTTTTTTTTTTTCAACGAGTTTTTTGGGCAGATTAAACGTCAATCGAAAAGAATACGTTCAACTTCGACGTCAGACAAAATCTACTTCGTGTTCAGGGGCTTCGTTCGGTGTTCGTGCATTTACGTGTTTGGTTGCAGGCTGCAAATGCATTTTGGGATAATGTGCAGTGGATCCAAGAATATTCGTCGTTAATGTTGTTCCCTAAATCCTTTTTTGTCTTTTTTGTTTTGCCCCACGGTACTTTTGACCTTCAAAATGCCAAAAAAAAAAAAAAAGGGACAATAGTCGTCGATCGACTGCCTTCATCCATCTTCCTTTTTTCGTACTTCATTCCTCGCCAAATAATTCATTGAAAGTATCATTAATAATCAATTTTAAAAAAATATCAATTATCATCGCGCGGTTGACAACGTTTTTTGTTTTTTTTTTTTTTGCTTTCCATATAAAAAGCCCCTTTCTCGTCACCAATATCGAAATAAGATTGATAATTATAGTAACGATAATTATAAAAAATAGTAATAATAAGAATAAAGCAGGTTGGAGATCGAAATAAATAAACACCAGATGTCACACACGAAAGCAATCGAGGCCGAGTAGCAGTGCCAGGCGATCAGCAAACGTTACCATATGCCACACAGGCAACAAAGCAGAAATTCATAATTAATAAAGTTTAGTTACACGATAATAGAGATACTAATAATTTTTATCGACCAAAATAACCAAGACCTGGCCCTTTTCATTGCTGATATTTGTATGCTTAGAAGAAATACATGAAATTTCAAATTGCAGAATAAAAATATACAGGACATAAATAAATAAACGGAAATAAACAGGAAATAAACAATAACGAAATTCGACGTTGTTCAAAATATTCACATAAATAATTAAATGTATATTAAATCAATTGAATTTAATCGGTATAATTAATTCTTCAATGAAATTAATTAATTATTTTATTAAATGAATAATTAATTAATTTCAAGTAAATTAATTAATTTAACAACTGTTATAAATTAATATGTTTAATTAATGTATATTGTTGATACAACTTAATTAACGTAATTAATTCATACAATTTAAAAATTATATTTAATATACGTAACTGTTTTTTAATAAAAAATGTTTACATGAATATTGTTTGTTTCGAAAACACGGATAAAAAGACATTCGTTTGTTCAACTTACCGACGCAAGGATTATGATTAACCGCTGAGAATATTTTGTCGCATCGTCTTTTTATTTGATTTTTTGGACAAATGCAACCGAACATTGGCGAAAGTCGCAGTTGAGTCCAGGCGTCGTGGCAAGCGTCTCTGTAATCATGGAATAAAAAAACAAACGAAAAACGAAAAGGATGAATAACAAATTCAGATATTCATTATATCGATAAATCACCCTGTACTTAGTGTCCACCCACTAATTTTCTTTTATGTAAATTTTTGAAGGTTTAACCTGACGATTTTATTGGCAGTTTAATTTTACGATTTTGCGAAGGGTTTTTTACTTCCAACGTTATCCACTGGTCCTAAAGGCTCTCGATCAGAATTGAAATAAATAATCCGCGTTTAGTGGTGGCTGAATTGTTTATTCGTTGCTTGAAAAGAAATCATTTTTATTCGTGCAGAATACGATTCTGCTATGGCAGATATAATTCTGTAAATAAATTAGAAATTGTTTCATGAAGAAATTATAAATATATTTATAAATAAAATTAAATAAAAAACAATTTTTTTTTTGAAATTAGAAATAAATATATTTACGAATAAATAAAGGATAAATAAATAATTTCAAAAATAAGGTAAACATTCGGAAGTGCAGCTCCCGCTCAAAAGCAGGAAACCGAACAAGCGAACCCAAACAAACAAACCCAAACAACACACAAAAAATCGTCTCGATTCTGACAGGACTTACACTTCCGAATATTTACCAAAAATAAATATTATTCAGTCCGAATATACACGGGAAATAACAAAAAAAAAATATTATCGTTTTTTCGATACTGCATTAATTTTTGAAAATCCTAAAGTTCATCAGGATAAAAACTTCCAATTAAATGTCGAAATCGTAGAACGATCGAAAAATCTACAAAGTCGTTTATATAAAATGTAAAAAATAAAAGAAGGAAAAGAGAAAAAGGCACTTTTGGTGCTAAGGACGAACTCCTCATCCTCACAGTCGTTTCCATTTGGGTATGAGCGCATCATAAATTTGGCTTAGAGCCTGCCGGTCACAGACAACGAAGAGTTCGAGTTGGGTAAGGGAAGGGGCAGAGAGAGAGAGATAAAAGATATATAATTGTAATATATGATAGGGAGAAATAGGGAGTCGTACCTCCTCGACGGAATCTCACGAAACGAAGCACCCCTTTGACCCGAACCTACCCCACGTTTCACCCTCTATCTATATTGCTGTCTGATGCTCCCTGACCATCCTCGGCAGGGGGTTGTTTTATGCGCCCTGGAACTTCGTTTGGTAATTCTGCAATGCGGTTGTGGTGGTCGACAACGTGAAAAGTATACATGAATTTATAGGGTGATTATCGCCGTGTGTCGTCTTTTTTTTTTACGAATTTTGCAAATCTGAGATTAACAGTATTTTGGAAAAAAATGGCCATTGAAAAAAATCACGATATAATTTTCCTATTAGTAACCCTGCTAATTTGTTTCGCTGCGCAACGCAAATGGAATCATGAAAAAAGCTTGTCAAAAATTGCGCTGTAAAAATGATCGGAGGATCGTCATTTATATTTATTTTTTAAAAGCTCTTTTTGTAAGAGGAAAAGAATACGCAATAAAACGTTAGACTTTTTATAGCAAATTTCGAAATTGACCTCTGTATGACCTTGGTGGTCGGGTCGAGGGTCGAATTGCCATTGCAGTCTTTTTTGTCTCTGAAAACGAAACAACTTTTATTTTAACAGTTTTTTATTGTGATCCATAGATTTCGAGATATTAGCTTGAAACACTTGACCAGAGACACCCTGTACATTATACAGGCTGCTACACAAAAAATCCAACTCAGATAATTCCTCAAATATTAACATTAGACGAAAATGTTTGGGACAAAAGTTTCATTATTTTCCATGATAAATCCTTTGGTCAAATCAGTTATGTTCTCAGATGTACGTATTAAGGGGTTTTCAACGACGCTTCGTGATTTTTTCGAAACAAAAGACTAAACTTTTCGTTAATTCAACCGAGTTTGATTGTCGCGTTTAAGAATTGTCATTTTCTCGAATACCACCCTGTACATACTCCTTTTCTCTCGTACGATTCTCGCTCGTCCGAGATTTCAGACGCGAGGGTTTCTCTTTCCACGAAGGGTGGAAATCGGAGACTGGGCGATTGTTTGCGAACATGGGAAACGCAGATAACTCGAAGACACTGATAACACGAATGGCAGATTCGAACCTTATGCTGACAATGAGCATGTTCCCCGCCAATGGACATCGAAGCCTGCACGAGTAACGTTATCTGCATTGCAACCGCGTGTGTCACGTGTAATTGAATGGTAACGTCGAATAATGGCGGCTTTAACACAATGACGAAGACATTGCAGGTGCTTTGACCTCTAGTACCATTCACAAGATTAAATTCCAAAGATCTCTCATCTCATAAAAAAAAAAAAAGAAAAACGTGATTTTGAAAAATATCTCGTTATCAGCTACGAGATATCGCAACCATAAAATGACCCTCTCAAAATTTGGAGATAACCTCAAGATCGAGGTCTTAAAGGATTCTCAAAGAACTGCCATTTTATTTTTGTTGGTACATTTGGAGTTATTTTTTGAAAGATCCGTATATACCGGGTGTTCCATTTGTACTATAGCTGTATCGATGACGAAACGGACTAGGTCCATAATGCATTCATGGACCTATCGGATCAGGAGCATTCCATTACAAATGGAATTCGGTCGTGATGCATCAACCTCCGCGTGCCAATCTCCCCTTTGTAATTATAGCGCGTGCACATTGTCCACACTATATGTATTTTGAATATATCGACCGTTCCCAACTAAATCTAGCGTCGACGCATCTCTGGGATTTCGTAAAAACAATTTTCCTCCCTGCACTCGAAACCATAGAAATTCACGTAAATTTCGTACGTATTTATTTCTGGCATGGTAACAGAATAACGTATAACTATTACATTACGGTTTCGGAATATATTCCGAATAATTTCTTTTTTATCATACCGTTAAAAATATATGTTTAAAAGTTACGCAACATTTACGAGTTTCCTTTAAAATTTCATATTGAAATTTAAATTAAATTAATTTTAATTAGATTTATTATAAATATATATTTTTAATAAATACAAATATTACACTCTTGCTTTTCAAAATTTCATATTTCACTTAATTGTTAATCAATGAAATAAAAATGTATCTCTGCAGAATTACGCAATCGAGCTGGAATATGGTTGTAAGTAGAAAATATCGGTTTGGTCAGACGAACAAAACCAAAAAATGCTCGTAACCCTAAAACGTTCGAATTCATCCGGATCGATGAAAAAAAAAGAACATTTCATGATACATTTAATTATAATACATTCACCTTCCATTTATTATAAATTTTTTATTATGAAATCTTTTAAATATCGCATTTGCGATAAAAAACAATAATCCGATAAAATATATAAATAATATCGTATTCGCGATAAAAATATCGGGACAGAGAGGACTTTAACCTGTTAAAGGATTTTTTAAAATTCAATTCGTTCGTTCGGTGTCTTATTTTTTTTCATGTTTCAAATCGCAGGCGATCGAAATCCTTTGTACGTGCGGTTTCAAGTGGTAAGGTCAGTATTGGGTCAGACCTTCCGAGAAAAACGGTTCGTGGCCTTGAAGGAAGTTAAGTGAAAAGAGAAAAAAAAAGGGTAGACGAGGAAGAGGGTAAAAAAGAGGCGAACTAATGGAAAGAGGAAAAGGGGATAAAGAAAAATGGCGGTTGGGAGGACGCAGGGCAGTTTTAGTGGAAGGATGCTGAAACCGGTTGAAAAAAAAAAGGAAAAAAAAAAACGGTAACGCGGTTCGACCACCGGAAGTCGCCT